>WWNT02017903.1:0-194534 GCA_010577775.2 Strombidium stylifer | reverse complement strand
GCTGCGCTGCTGTCGGTGATCCCTGGTGGTGGTGCCTTCAGGCAAAAGCCTTTCTTGCAGAAAGATACTTTTCTCATTATCAGGGAGTGCAGGCCCACCCCCATTGGATTACCTCCATCCGCTGCGCTACTGTCGGTGATCCCTGGTGGGAGAGCCTTCAGGCAAAAGCCTTTCTTGCAGAAAGATACTTTTCTCATTATCAGGTAGTGCAAACCCACTCCTATTGGATTACCTCCATCCGCTGCGCTGCTGTCGGTGATCCCTGGTGGGGGTGCCTTCAGGCAAAAACCTTTCTTGCAGAAAGGTACTTTTCTCATTATCAGGTAGTGCTCAAGCAAGCTTGGCACTACCTGATAATGAGAAAAGCCTCGCTAACGCGAGGCTTTTGCCTGTGGAGTGTATTGGATTCGAACCAACGACCCCCGCCCTGTCAAGGCGGTGCTCTAAACCAACTGAGCTAACACTCCATGAGTGCTCCTGTTGAGACCACAATGTTAAGAAATATTACGCTAATGGCGCCTAATTTACCAGGGTATATTTGTGAATTTCTGCGTTGACTTTTAACCCTCCCTGTTGAAGGAAGCCCGGTGAAATCAGCTTCATCAATCGGTAATTTTTTATTGGATCAGATCAGACTACACGTACAGGTCAATCATCAAACCTGAGCTTTGAGTCTGGTATATCTTCCAGCAAAATAGTACCGATCAACTCACCCTCTGCACCCTTTAAAACCACTGCACTACTGATCTTATCGTTTGTCCAAATACCTGTAGCACTTTGGCCATTTGTAAAAAACATAGTGCCCTCGCCCTCTTTGCGGCCATCAATCCAATTGCCCTCATACCTTCTGCCATCTGCCCAGGTGAAGGTGCCCCAGCCCTGCCTTTTGCCTTCTCGCCAGTCCCCTTCATAACCCCTGTCCGGATGAAACCTGAAGAGGTAGGTACTCGGCTCGGAAAGCTCCCGAATGAGTTCAAACTTTGCACTGTGTTGATTAATCGCTGGCATCAGGTAGTCATTGGTGCTACTAAAACCCAGGTCAGCTGCCACTACATAGTCTACCTTGTTGGCCTTCAGGTACTCAATCTGCTCGATGGTGTTGGTAGTGTACTGATAAGGAATGGTCGCCCGACCGGAAAACATATAAAACAGCGCTCCCTTTCGTGTACAAACCAATGCGGAGTCAGGAAGATTCTTCGCAGACCATTCAGCCAATTGAAAGTAGTTTTTATAATTATCAGGATAGGGTAATTGCACCTGTTCTTGAAGCCCACCCAATGGCCTGGCATAAGGCCTTGACACCAGAAGCATTATAGCCACCAGCACAAGGCTCAGGTATACCGGAGACAGGTGCCTTGCAGACAACCTTAACAGCAGCGCAAAAACACCCCGGACAAAAACCATCAGGAGTATGGGAGTAAGCGGCAGCATAAAACGCACTCCTGTCCAGATAGGCGGCCAGCACAGCAGTAACCCCGCTGTAATGGCGAGGTAAAGCCCGATCAAAAGGCGGTAAGGCTTCTGCAGCCGAAAAACACCGTATACTATCACCACCAGTATAACGATGCCCGTGAGCCATTCCCCAATGGTGGTATGCTGTGTATAATCCTCTACCTGAACGAAATTAAAAAGGCCCGAGGGTAACTCTCTGGTAATATACCTGACCAGGTTGAGCCAGAGTCTCTCAAAGGCCGTAGCAATACTCAGGCTCCCCTCCTCAGGGCTGTAGGGGTTGTAGAGTAATAGCTGTCGAACATAGCTACTTCCTCCCAGCCTCATACTTCTGATCTGCCAGGGCAACACCGCCAGTATAAATCCGGCAGACAAGGCCAAAGCATGTATTCTGCTACGCTTTTTGAGAGCGAGGTAAACCACCATGGCCAGCAAGAGCGCAAGGCCGGCTGTTCGTATGTAAAATGATGCCGTAACAGTGACTAAAAGCAACCAGAACCAGATGCCTTTATAAAAAGGTTTCGCCAGGTTAAGCCGCATTGCGCACCAAACAGCCAGCAAAGAGCACAGCATAAAGGGCATCTCGCTCATCATGATTCCCGCGTACAGCCACAGGTGGTAGTTGAACAAGACCAGTAAGGTGGTAACAAAAGCCAGGTGTAAGTTCTTCAACAGGTCCTGCGCCAACATAAACACCAGCACAAGGGCAATGCCAAAACATACTTGATTGACTTTTTTAATCACCAGAACGTCATCAGAAAATAGCTTGATGGTGAGAGCTATCAGTACCGGGTAACCGGGTGGATAGTGATTGTGTGGCACCAGAGTGGCCTGGTGCATGGTGCGGTATCCATCCCCCTCTGCCAGTGCTTTGCCCAGGGTGTAATACTGCGCATTGTCGCCTGAAGTATTGATCTTCTCATCTAAAAGCTGACGACTCATCAACAAAAACAAGCCCCCCAGCACCAGGACATAACAGACTATAAAGGCTTTTCTCGCTTTAGCGGTTTGCAATCTGTCTCCTGGTTTGTCTTTCAAATGTTTGACTTCGGGCTGCTACAAAGTCTAAATATATTGATTCTCCCTGAGGCAAAGGGCATAAAAAAAGGCATCTCTTAAAAGAGGCGCCTCAATTTCTGTGATTCTTACTCTCAGTAGTTGTAGAGCTTTTTGTAGTACTCATCGGCCATACGCGATGCCTTGAAGTATTTGTCTACATCGGCCATACTCTGCCAGTTCATTTCCACCCATTTGTCATGGTTTTCATAGTACATCGGCACCATTTCTTCCTCCATGATACGCATCATGTGGTCAGCATCCTGCTGGTCCTGCTCGCCCTCGGGCAAAGTGGTATCTACTTCAGGAATAACAAAGCCATTCACACCATGCTGACCAAACTCAAGTATCCAGCCATCATTGGTAGAGAAATTCAGAGAGCCGTTCATAGCGGCTGTCATGCCGGAGGTACCAGAGGCTTCCAATGGAATGCGAGGATTGTTGAGCCATACGTCCGACCCCTTTTTCATCAGGGCCGAAAGGCTCAGTTCATACCCTGTCAGCACTGTGGCATTGTGGTACTTTCTGGTAAAGTGTACCAGCCAATTGAATGTACTAACTGCAGAGTGATCGAGCGGGTAAGGCTTACCTGCCCAGATGATCTGTACCGGATAGTCCTTATTATTCAATAACTTCTCAAAGCGCTCCACATCACGGGCAATCAGGTCGGCACGTTTGTAGCCGGCAAATCTCCTTGCCCATACTACGGTCAGCACATTGGGATCGAAAATCTTTCCTGTCTGATCAGCTACCAGGTTGAAAAGCTCCTGCTTCATTTCAACCTTCCGCCTGGTGAATTTTTTGATATCTTTTTTTGTATGGGCCTTCAATATCTCCTTGTCAGTCCAGTAGGCCTTATTCTGGGCATTGGTGATCGGAATAATATCACAGATGTCATCAAAGCCTCCCCACATTTCAGAAGACACCTGCTGATGCTTTTTAGACACTGCATTTGCCTTTTTTGCCATCCGTAAAGCTGCCAGTGTATGATTGAACATACCGTTTTCGAAACCGACCAGTTCTTCAATTTCCCTGATAGAAAACCCATTGAAGTAACCGAGTTTATGCAGAAAATGAGGATCATTGACTTCATTGCCTGCCTTTACAGGTGTGTGGGTAGTAAACACAACCTTCTGACGCACTTTGTTCAGGTCACCCAGTTTTTCATACAGCCTGAAAGCCGCAGGTAATGCATGTGCCTCATTGAAGTGGTAGAGGTCTACCTCATGCTCAATGGCATCGAGGAGTTTAGCACCACCAATACCCAATAATATATACTGAGCAATGCGGGTAGAGATATTGTTATCGTACAGCTTGTGGGTAATGGTCTGAGCCAGGTGGTCATTCTCAGGGTGATCAGTCGAAAGCAAAAATAAAGGTGCATTGCCAAACACATCAGGGGGCAGATAAAAGACCTTCACTTTTACCGGATGATTATCAATACTGATTTCAATCTCGATGTTTGTTTCTTCCAAAAAGTTGTAATGACGCTCCTGCCAGAGCACATCCAACTCATTGTTATGTTTCCTGACCTGATCGTAATAACCGTATTTCCAAAGAATACCAATACCGATCACATTTTGCTTGAGGTCGTAGGCGCTACGCATGTGTGAACCCGCTAAAAAGCCCAGTCCTCCTGAATATATTTTTAATGGTTGGTCAATGGCAAACTCCATAGAGAAGTAAGCCACGGGCTTTTCATAGCCTTTACCGAATTTATAGGGATGCTTGAATTTCATTTTTCAGTCTTAATTCGTTGCTCAGAAAAAAGCCCTCAAAAATACAGGTTCACTCAGGGTTTCACAGGATGATTGGTTAAAAGTTTTACGCAAACGATTGTAATGAACTCCCCCGCCCGGTGATTCAAAACTCAATTCATTCATATCAAAGTTTAATAGTTTTTTATTTTCTATTATTTTATATACTTCATTTCACATATAAAAAACTGTTATATACTTTAAATCCTATTTTATCTTTTTAATTTTTATTATGTTGATAACCCAAAACAAGAACCTAAACACAATGTCACCTTCACACATATATACTACAGCCACTCTTGTGACGTGCCTGTGTCTGTCCACAGGGGCCTACGGACAACTGACTGATGGCCCCAATTCGGGCAATACGGTGACCAATACAACGCTCGTGGGAGCAGTTGCTTCCTGGTCAGCATTATCAAATGCACAGAGTTCTGACAACAGCTATGCAGCCTCCACACTCAGCATCAATGGTACAACTACCAACTACCTGACGATCTCAAATTTTGGGTTTAATATTCCACTCCTAAGTACCATATTAGGCATAGAAGTGGGTTTTGAGCGGTTTGGTGATAAAATCAAAGACAATCAGGTTCGTATTATTAAAACCGGGGTGATACGAAATACCGATAAAAGTTCAACAACCGGCTGGGCAGGCACCGACCCAGACTCGTACGTCACATACGGAGGTAATAATGACTCATGGGGTGAAAGCTGGGTTCCTTTGAATATAAATTCTTCACTGTTTGGTGTGGCCATTAGTGTGAAAAGAGATGGAGCCGGCATTGGGGCTGCCATTGCCAATATTGATCACGTCAGAATAACAGTCTACTATGAGACCTTTCTGCCAGTGGGTTTGGTAAGTTTTACTACCAAATCGCTAAGCCGTAGCATTGACCTCCACTGGGAAACAGCCTGGGAAGAGGGAAACAGCCATTTTGAAGTCCAGAGAAGTGGTTCAAACCTCAACTTTTCAACTCTGGGTTTTCTATCCGGAAAGAACAATAGTACCGATCTGGTCCAATATGACTTTAGTGACAAAGCCCCTCTACCCGGGTACAACTATTATAGACTTAAACAGCACGACTTCAATGGCACCTTCACATTTTCGGAAGTAGTAAAAGCCAAAAAATCAATAACTCCTCACAAAAGTGTATCACCCACCCTCGTAGACACTGGTACCACCCTTAGACTTGAAGGGTCTGAATTTCAAGAATATAATTTCTACATTACGGATTGCCAGGGCAAGTTGATTGAGACGTTTTGCCCCGACAAACCCGATGTTTTTATACCAAGAAGTAACTTCCCTAAATCCGGTCTGTATTTTTACAAATTACTTTACAAGGGAAATGTACATGACTCAGGCAAACTGGTGGTAAGATAATCGGGGATTTTGCGCATGAAAACCAGTGACACCTCACACTTTATGACCCAAAACTGTCACTAACAGACCTGAGCTTCGTGACCAAGATTGGTCACCTATCTTTTGGTCAATCTATCTACAGTACAGCATCTCTAAAATATTCTTAAGACCCTTTGCCTATTCCGGTTTTAAGGGGAAAATCAGCTAAATATTTTACGCAAACGATTGTATTCGCGATCAGCCATTTTTTTCACCACAAGACAGTATATCGTCAAACAATAGAGCTTAAAAGCAAAAAAGCTACTCCCATACAAAAACATGTTAGTTACATTTACATATAATTATTATTACATTATTAGTATATAAATAACAAATTAGTCTGGTAGATTTGAGATCAGATCACCTATGTATTTGTTCAGACTACTCATGATTCTTTGCTGCATACTCATGGCCCATGCAGCCCATTCACAGTCTGCTAGTGGGCCTGATTCAGGCAGTAGTGCGGTTAACACTGCGCTAACGGGGTCAGCAGCCAGTTGGTCTGCTGTCAGCAACGCCTTCGCGTCAGACAACAGCTACACAAATGCTTCCCTCAGCTCTAATGGAGACTTTACAGATCACCTGATCATTTCTGATTTTGGTTTTAATCTTTCTGCCTCGGACATTGTTTTGGGGATAGAAGTAGAAATTGAGCGCTTTGGAGATAAAGTGAAAGACAATCAGGTTCGGATTGTTAAAAGCGGTACGGTTGGCAGCACAGACAAAAGTGCTACTGCCAACTGGCCCAACACAGATCCCAATACCTATCGGCTTTATGGAGCAAACAATGATCTCTGGGGTGAAACATGGTTGGCAACCGACATCAACGCTGCTAATTTCGGAGTAGCCATCAGTGCAAGAAGGGTAGGCGGTGGCGGTGGTCTGGCCACTCCTCAAGTAGACCATGTCCGCATAACGATTCACTTCGAAACATTACTGCCCGTCCAGATCACGCAGTTCGAAGCACAAACTGTGAGCCGTCAGGTAAAACTGCATTGGGAGACTGCCTGGGAAGAAGGCAACAGCCACTTCGAAGTTCAACGCAGCAACGCAAACCTTCAGTTTAGTACCATAGGATTTGTTGCAGGTAAAATTAACAGCAATGAATTGGTACGATATGACTTTACTGACAACAAACCACTATCCGGATGTAACTACTACCGCCTTAAGCAATACGATTTTAACGGTGCCTTTGATTTTTCTGAAGTGATTAAGGCCAAAGAAGTAACAAAGTCTCCGAAAAGCATTTTTTTCCCCACAGTAATAGATACAGAAACAACAGTGAGTCTCGACAACTTTTCACCGGGTACCTACCGTCTTTATATTACAGACTCTCACGGCCAGCTCTTAAAAGCAATTAACCTCCATGAACCTGAAATGACCTTACCCAGAGCTTTCTTCCCTCAACCTGGTGTCTTCTTTTACAGATTGTTTTACCAGAACAAGCTCTACGACTCAGGCAAGCTGCTCGTCCGGTAAGCTCACCCCCCGGGCTGTCCATATTTGGGAAAACGCTCCAGATTAAAGACATTACTTTCCATAAAACACCCCCTACGCCCTTTACTGCCATTGGTTCAGATATTGAATAGTGTAATGCGTGTGTGTCACCAATACACTTTTCAGTATGGAACTGATACCCCTAAACACCGGGTGAATCCCTGTCCTCAGACGGGGATTCTTTATTTAATCATGCAACTTTACTTCACACGCTTTTAAAACTCACAAAAGATCAGCTTATGAGGTTGGGCAACATCAACAAACCTCTTTGACCTCCAGGTTGCAAACAGCCTTTCATACACCTTGGCAACTTTCTCCGTGCCATACAGCACAATCCGACATACTAATGACAGTTTTAATAAATCATAGTATAATTTCTTTATAAAAAAGACTTAACCCCTTCAGGTTCTGACAAAAACTGCTTAATATTAGCCCATAAGGGGGGGGGCTACAGTCATTTGACCAAACTCCTTACAACTCAACCACCCAAAAATTAATACTATGACCAGATTGAGAAGTCTAACCGGCCCTGTTCAGGTCATCCCTTTAGATGATACCACCAGGCAAAAGCTATCAAAAGCACTACAATTGATTCAGTGGGCACTTGTTACCGCCATCACGTTGGCCACTCTTACATTATAGAAAATCCGAAGGAATCAATCATCCACCTACAACTTCGGGGCGAACCCGCCAAACGAAAGTTCCGCCAGTGATGAATCAACTATTCTGTAAATAAAAAAGACTGTCATTTCTGACAGTCTCTTGTGGGCGCTGAGGGATTCGAACCCCCGACCCCCTCGGTGTAAACGAGGTGCTCTGAACCAACTGAGCTAAGCGCCCTTATTGTTTGGGTGTGCAAAGGTAATACTGGATTTGATTTTTGCAAACACTTGAATCAAATTATCCCAATATTTTTCACAGGTACATCTTTCTGTGTTTTCAGTGTCCATGAAAAGGCTTTTAGTTATCTTGCAAGCCTTCACTTTTTTGTATAAACTGGGATATGACGCTGGGTCAATTCAAGGAAATCTTCGATCAGTACTACACACCAATAAAGAATTTTCTTTACTACAAGTGTGGCGATGTAGCTTTGGCCGAAGATCTGACACAGGATGTCTTTATGAAAGTCTGGGATAAAAGAGATCACATCAATCAGGAAACAGTAAAAAGCTACCTCTACACCATCGCCAACAATATGCTGTTGAACAAGCTCAGGCATGGCAAGGTAGTAATGAACTTTGCTGAGAAAAATAAGGACCAGCACAACGAGCAATCCCCTCAATATGCCCTGGAAGAAAAAGAGTTCAAGGAAGAGCTCGAAAGAACGATTGGTGCAATGCCCGATAAGCAACGCGAAGTTTTCCTGATGAATAGGATTGATGAACTGACCTATCGTGAAATTGCAGAACGACTCGAGTTAAGTGTAAAGGCCGTGGAAAAACGAATGCACGGTGCACTGGGATACCTTAAAGAAAAGATTAAGTATAAAATATAAATTTATTACATTTAAGCTATTGGAAAAAGACAAACTCATAGTGCACTGGCTTGAAACAGCAAATTCTCCTGAAGAGCAGGAGGAAATGGAAAGGATTGTAGCCCTTACTGCGCAGTTTGATGCACCGGCTACCAAGACCAAAGCAGCAGCCTGGGATGACCTCATGGCTGGAATCAATGAAAAGTCCATTGATAACGAAAGAGTGTTGGCTCCTGAGCAGAAGTCAGGTCCAAAGTGGATGATCTATGCCGCCAGCATAGCAGCCTTAGTGGTAGTCGGCTACTTTACGCTTTTCAACAATGCTACTTCCGGTCAGGTAAATTTTAAAACAGCTACTGCTGAAATTATCACCAAAAAATTACCAGATGCCTCTGAAGTAACACTGAATGCTCTTTCCTCTGTCTCATTCAGTAAAAAGACATGGTCATCGGAAAGAACAGTTGACCTGAAAGGAGAGGCATTCTTCGAGGTCACCAAAGGAAGCGCTTTCACAGTCAATACGGATATAGGTAAAGTAGCTGTACTTGGTACAAGCTTTAACGTCTATAATCGCGATGCTGATTTCAGCGTTGCCTGCTTTACCGGAAGTGTGCAAGTGAACAGCAACAATGACCAGGTAATATTGAAACCCGGGCAAAAGACTACAATAGACAATCAGTCTGGCCGTTTTACGATTCAGAACTTTAACCCTCAACAATCAGCAACCTGGAGAATTGGAGAGTTTTACTTTGATGCAGTGGCGTTGACAAAGGTGATCAGGGAACTGGAAAGGCAATTCGATATTGAAATAGAGGTGACTGAAGATATTTCTGAACGCTTTTATACGGGTTTTTTCAGTACGCAAAGTCTTGAAGAAGCACTTCAATTAGTCTTTGTGCCTATGGGCCTGAGCAGCCAAATCAATGGCAGCATCGTAACGGTTGAGTAGTGCGATTTTTCCTTTGCCTGATATTACTTTCAGCACTTTCGGTGCTCAGGGCTCAGAATACCCCTGAAATCACGATAGACGAGCGCTTTTCGAAGGCACCGCTTTCGAAGGTCATCCGTATTCTCAAAAATAAATATGATGTAAAGGTTGCCTATGACGATGCCCTCGTAACAGGTATTACAATCAACGGCAACTACCGCAATACCCGCCTTACCGATTTTCTGGATCAAATTCTCCCTGAGCATGGTATAGACTACCAGCTACTGAATGGCAAAATTATACTAACCCCAAAAAAGGTTGATTTAAACCTGAATAAACCCAGTCTTTTTGACCTGACTGTCTACGGCATAGTCATTGACTCAAAAACAGGAGAAACATTACCCAATGCGCTCGTTCGGGTGCAGGGTTCATCTGTAGGTACCATCACCAATTCAGACGGATACTTCTCACTCCCTAAAGTACCCAATGACACAAGCACCATCGTGGTATCTTATCTTGGTTATAAAAAGAATGACATTCGGCTGGTACCGGGAAACACGCGGCAAACCCTGAGAGTGCTCATGGCCGAAAACATTAAAAACCTGGCAACATTTACCCTTGAAGATGACCGGGACGGTGATAAAATCAAATACGGTGATGATATAAGCCAGATCAAAATAAACCCCAACGCCCTGTCGGGTTTGCCGAGCTTAGGTGAGTTAGATGTTTTCAGATCCCTTCAATTATTGCCTGGTATCAGCGGTAGCAGTGAAAACGCTTCCGGCCTGAATATCCGGAGTAGTCCATCAGCCCATAACCTTGTGCTTTTTGATGGCTTTCCTATTTATCGGCTGGACCATTTTTTTGGAGTATTCAGTGCCATTAACTCTGATGCCGTGAGGGATATACAGGTGTTTAAGGGAGGCTATAAAGCCCGTTATGGTGGCCGCATTTCTGGCGTGGTTGACATTACCGGAAAAACAGGAAACTTCAATGAGTCCACCTACAACTTTGGTATGAACCTCCTCAGCGCCCGATTCAGCATGAACGCTCCCATCAATGGAGGTCAGGGAGCACTTCATGTAAGCTTTCGCAGGGCCTACACCGATATCATCAGAAATAAACTGTTCGAAAAGCTCTATGAGCTCTATGGCACCAGCCAATCTGGTACTGAGGAACTCGCAAAAGCGAGTGACATACGGCCCGATTTCAGGTTTCAGGACCTTCACATTAAATCGACCTACAATGTATCGAAAAGAGATATTGTAAGCTTTAGTCTGTACAGAGGTCGCGACATTCTTGGAGTAGGTGCTGACTTTGTGGATGACGGACCTGACAACTTCACCTATAGCTTTGAAGAAAATACCAACTGGGGCAACCGTGCTCTGGGAGCTGTCTGGTCCAGAAACTGGAGTTCAAAGTACTACTCCAGTCTACAAGCCTCCCGTTCTACTTACTTTCTGAACTCAAGTTTTGCAGAAGAATTCCGCACAGAGGATGGCCCCTTCAGAAGTCTCAATGAAGATCGTGCCAATGAAATCACCGATATACAACTGAATTTTAAGAATGAGGTTGATGTTGGCAGCCGACATGGCCTCGATGTGGGCTTTAATATGTCCAACCTTGTCAACAGCCAATCTGTGATTGACATGGTCGATCAGAGTACTCCAATATCGGCTTTTCGCGAACAAGGTACCACTCTGGCACTTTATGCTTCGGATAAATACCGGTTCAGCAAAAAACTCGAGATCAATGCCGGTTTGCGCTATGAACTCACTGACATCACCGCTGACAACTATATTGGCCACCGACTGTCACTTTCTTACAGGCCGTTTCCGCATTTTGAATTGAAAGCTGCCAGTGGTAAATTTTTTCAGTTAGTCAATGATATCGTCTGGGATGATCCCAGAAACCGGAATCAAAACTTCTGGTTTCTGGCCAGGGATGACGCCAGCAGCAACGAGTTCATAGTTCCCCGGCTGGAATCAGATCACCTCATTGCCGGATTCAATTTCTCCAAAAACGGATTGCTCATAGACATGGAGTTTTATGAGAAAAAGATAGAAGGGCTGTTTGATATCAGTCTTTCCTATGCCTCGCTGCTCACCGACCCGGCTGTGCGGGCGCAGGAACAGTATGCTACCGGAACCGGCTATGTAAGGGGTATGGATTTTCTGGTACAAAAAAATGCTGGTCCATATCAAGGCTGGCTTGCCTATAGCCTCAGCAAAGCCCGAAACCGCTATGACAATATCAACAACGGGGATGAAATCCGTTCGCGACAAGATCAACGGCATGAACTCAAGCTCATCAACTCTCTTTCATTGCCCGATTGGAACATCTCCCTGGCATGGATTTATGGTAGTGGAAAACCCTACTATGTGCCTCGTGTGAGGTTTCTTCGTGATAACGAAGGTATCGTGCGCGATTATGATCTTATTAATAACGATAAAGTGGTCAACACCCTACCTTCTTACCAACGTGTGGATTTTTCAATCGCCTACAAGTTCTCTAATGAAACCAGCTCGGGAGAACTTGGCATATCGCTGTTCAACGTGTTCAACCACAGGAACATCCAGAGCAGAGAGCTTGATCTTTCCCGCATTGATGCCAGTATAGCGGTTGAGGGCTCGCCACAGATTGCCTTCCGCGATTTGCGTTTACTTGACTTCACTCCATCTCTCTTTCTGAACCTGAAATTCTGACCTTTTATCCCCAACAGGTAGGGTATCAGCTATAAACCGTGTATTAACATCAAATGTACGGAAAAGAGCACCATATCATGTGGGAACGAGAATGGCTGGAGGGGAAGATATCGAGGGAAGAAGCTATAAATCGAGCTGGTGAAGTTGATGATATAGTACCATTGTTAAAATCTGCAGAAAGGGTATCTGACTTTAATGTCAGGTCGAATTTGTCCGAGGCCCAAGCCTGGGAACTGCTCGAAAAAAAGATTTTAGCTCAGAAAAAACCTAAAGTGATCATAATGTCGCGCAAGCGGTGGATCACGGGAGTAGCGGCCTCTTTCATCTTTTTAATCGGTGCTCTTTTCCTACTTACTCAATCTGATCAGACAATTGTCGACACCGCTTCTGCAGAATCGAATACCGTGAGCCTTCCTGCGGGTTCATTGGTCTATCTAAACGCCAATAGTACCCTTAATTATACTGGAAAACTATGGAAGGAGGAACGCTTCCTTGAACTGGAAGGAGAGGCTTTCTTTGAGGTAACTAAGGGAAATCGCTTTGTAGTGTCTACTGAACACGGGATAGTAGAGGTGCTAGGCACCAGTTTCAATGTCAGGGTAAGAAATGAGCGTATGGAAGTGTCATGCAAAACCGGGAAGGTGAGCGTAACCTCTCCTGATAAAAAATCGAGTCAGATTATTACACCTGGTTGGAAGGTTGTGGCACAGGCGGGGGTTGTTTCTAAGCCAGTGAGAGTGGCAGTGGATCAGGTGGATAATTGGCGCGATGGAGACTATGACTTTGAATCGGTTCAGTTCACAGAGGTGCTGGAAGAATTTGAACGCCAGTTTAACTTCAGACTGGAGTATAATCCGGAGGACCCCAATATCCGCAACAGAGTGTACAACGGTTATTTTAGCAGCAAAAACATGACTGAGGCCATACAGATGATCTGCCAACCTATGGGGCTGAGGTACGAAATCAATAAGAGTAGCATAACGATTTCCAGTGCAAAGCAATAGGTACTGTAAGAAATTCAAGACAAATTTGGTGGCTGAAAAAAGACAGATGGTTAAGCAGTCAGTCACCGGTTTCTTAGGTTGAGGCGAGAGGCCGTGAGGACGGTCTCTCCTTTTTTTGCTCAACACTGAATATTGACTATTCCGTTAGCCTGCTATCGCCTCATTTAAGTACGCATTGAACGGAGTCATTGTCTTAAACACTTTTTCCGTCTCTATTAAGAAATCATCTGATAAGGCTAACCCATCCGGCACTTGATAAAAGACCGTGTAGCTTTTGTATTTCAGCAATTCCACATCAGGGTGGGCTGCATCATAGCCTTTGGGTGGTCGCTTGAGTTTATCTCCTCTTAAGTCTCCAAAGTACTGCATGAAACCTGCATTGGCCAGAATTGCCTTCAGAGTGTCAGCATTGTAGTCTATTTCCTGTCTGATTTTCTTCAGCATATTGGTATCAGGCTTGTAAATCCCTCCAGCCAACATAGTATTACCAGGCTCCAGATGCAAGTACCGTATGGCCTCCTGACTCTTCCGCCCTCCGGGAGCAATACAGGCCGAGAAGCTGGTTTTGTAAGGTGTTTTGTCTTTGCTAAATCGAACGTCTCTGTATATTCTGAAAATACACTCCTTAGGGGTCACCACTTCAAATGCCGGGTCATCCTGCCGTAATTTGACAATGATTTGCTCCACCAGTTCAGAGAAAACCTTCCGGCAGTCATCGAAACGCTTTTTATTCGCTGCAAACCATTCCTTTTCATTGTTTTCCTTCAGTTCTGTAAGGAAGGAGTAGATCGGTTGAATGTCCATATCAATTAATTTTATCTAAGATGGTCTCAAGCCCCATACCCCTGGAGCCCTTCACCAAAACGTGTCCCGCAGGTATGACGTTCCCACTCAGGTAAAGGGACAGTTCTTCCTTATCTTTACAGTAAACCGAATCAGGACTGGCATCTGCAGCGGACTTCATCATTGCTCCGCAAAAAATTGCAAGGTCTATCCCGAGTTTTTCAGTGAGTATACCAATGCGTTTGTGCTCCTCCTCCTTTGTTTCGCCCAGTTCATACATATCTCCCAGAATGGCAGTTTTAAAAGCCGCATCCAACCCTGCCAGGTTGTTCAAGGCAGCCTCCATCGAAGTCGGGTTAGCGTTATAAGCGTCCAGAATAACAGTCTTATTCCCTCTTCTGAGCGTTTGAGACCGGTTGTTTTCTGACACATAACTGGCTATAGCCTTATGCGCCTTAGTCGTATCAACTTGAAAGTATTTACCTATGCAAAGTGCCGTGCATATATTGTCAAAATTGTAGGCCCCGTGGATTTGCGTGAGCACCTCTTCCCCATTCTCGCCTCTGAAACTCACGGTTGGTTTTGTAGAAAGGAGCGCTGCATGATAATAGTCACCTTCCTGAGGATAATAATAAGGTTTTTTGATACGCCTCTCCGCCATATTCCGGAGTACCTCCTGCCTGGAGTTAACAAATACAACTCCCTCATGCCGAATAAGATGATCGTACATTTCGCTCTTGCCGTGAATCACTCCCTCAATTCCACCAAAGCCCTCCAGGTGTGCTTTGCCTATATTGGTAATCAAACCGTGAGAAGGCTCCGCAATAGCACACAAAGCGGCAATTTCACCTACATGATTCGCTCCCATTTCAATGATCGCAATTTCTGTATCAGTGGTAACCCTGAGTAAGGTCAGCGGCACGCCTATATGGTTATTAAGGTTGCCAGCAGTAGCCAATACCCGATATTTTGTAGCCAATACATCGTGAATAAGCTCTTTGGTAGAAGTTTTGCCATTAGAGCCGGTCAGGGCCAGAAAAGGAATATCAAATTGCCTGCGATGGTGCTGTGCCAGAAACTGCAGGCTAGTCAACACATCCTCCACCAAAAAACAGCGCGGATCGGTGTTAAATTCCGGGTCGTCAATGACTGCCAGGCCCGCGCCTTTCTCCAAAGCCTGAGCCGCCATTTTATTTGCGTTGAAATTGGGGCCTTTCAGCGCAAAGAAGATATTTCCTGACTTGATAGACCGGGTGTCGGTAGAAACGCCTGTGGCTTTACTAAAATACTGATATAAGTCTTCGGTTTTGCCTTCCATAAGTAGCCTTTACGACTACAAGTTAATATAGAATCAACATCTTACAGCGTTAAAAAAGAGCACATGTCACAATTGCTTAATTTTGCGTTGTAAAACGAAATATGAGAGTACTCATTTGTCTTCTTTTATTTGTTTCAGCCTCTGCCGCCAGAGCACAGTTCCGGTTTACCCAAACCGGGGACATTCCGGTGAGTGTAGCTGGGCAACCCCTGACCAGGGCCTGGGAAGGGGGCATCAACGCTGCCCAGTACCAGAAAATGGACCTGAACAATGATGGCGCGGAAGACCTGGTGATCTATCATCGCATCTCAGGAGAGCTGACTCCTTACCTTTCCGACAACAACTCCTTTGTATTTGCCCCTGAGTACAAGTATTTCTTTCCTGAGGAGGTATCCGACTGGCTGATACTGGCTGACTATAATTGTGATGGCAGAAAGGACATTTTCACCAGCACCCCCTTTGGCATCAAAGTGTTTGAGAACACCAGCACGAGCAATACTCCTGCCTGGGCTGAAGCGGTGGACTTCATCACTTTTGACAATGATATAAACCTACAGGTAAACGCTTCGGATATTCCAGGCATTGCAGACATTGACGGAGATGGCGACCTGGATATACTCGCTTACCGGTTCAGCACCTCTAATACCATCGACTATTATAAAAACCTGAGTATAGAAAACACCGGAGCCTGTGGTGCGCTCACCTTCACACGCGATAACAGGAGATGGGGTGATATGGAAGAGTGTGACTGCAATAGCTTTGCCTTTGGTACTACCTGCGCTTCCGGAGGAACAGCAAACAAGACAAATGACCTCCTGGCACCTGAAGCCGTAGCACATGCTGGTGGTAAAACCATCTTGCTAATGGACAGAGACAATGATGGAGATATGGACCTGATTACCTCTGATGAGTTCTGTGAAACACTCTATTATATGGAAAACAAAGGTACAGCTGAAACGGCCCGCATGGAAAGCTTTACAGCACTGACAGAAAGCGAGCCGGTAGGCACTTATTTCTTTCCTTCTGCCTTTTTTGAGGACCTGAACTTTGATAGTGAAAAAGACCTGATCATATCCACCAATGCCGACAATAACATAGGTAACCTGATTGATTTTTCCGCTACTTCTAACCTCATAGTCAATACAGGCAGTACAACCGAACCGGTTTTCACAGGTACACCCACAATCTTTTTGCAAGATCAAATGATTGACTTGGGCGAAACTACCTACCCGGCTATTGCGGACATTGATGGTGACGGAGACCTGGACCTTCTGGTTGGAACCAGAGGCATGCAGCTATCCGGAGTTCTCACAGCCAGCATCTATCTTTTTGAGAACACAGGCACCCGCTTCAATCCGGCATTTGAGCTGGTAGACGATGACTATCTAGGGCTAAAAGCTACAGGCTACAGAAACATCAAACCGCAGTTCGTTGATCTGGATGGTGACAGAGACCTGGACCTCAGCTACCAGGCCACAACCATTGGCGGTAACCAAACAGCTTTGCGCTACCGGCTTAATCAGGGGAACTTTAGTTTTGGGGATGAAAGTGAAATAGGACTCACTGTACGAGAGAATGAACAGTATCACTTCAGCGATATTGATAAGGATGGTTCTCCCGATCTCCTGATCAGTAATAGGCTGGGAAGCCTTAGCCTGTACATCAACCAGGGCAACCTTACCTTTGTAGAAGGAACTGACGACTTCGGTGGCTTTACCAATGGATTTGATAATCTCAATACTTCCGTACACCTGGCAGACATGAATAATGACGGTCAGGAGGAACTGATAACCACAGATATCACTGGCAGACTAGAGGTCTTTACCGGACAAGTTCAGCCTGACTACCTGCCTGAGCAGCGTTTCACTGATATATTCCAGTCTCCGTTAAATACCACCCTGGTATCCTCCCGACTTGATGAGTTTGCACCCTTTACATCAGCAGATATTTTTGGGACGGGTAAGCCAGCCCTGATCATTGGCAATAACCGAGGGGGGCTCTATATCATGCGCAACGAAAGTGTTACGGGTGGTGAGCCATCAGCAAGAAGAATTCAGCTCATTGCATTTCCCAATCCAGCCAACGAAAAGCTCTATCTGCAAACTGATACAGATGGCACTTTGGATATTTACACAGTCAGGGGCCAACGAATTCAACAAGATATTGCGATCACATCCTCATCTCAACTTGAGGTAGCTACCTCCGATCTGCCTGCCGGCATTTACATATTTCGGGTAAGTAACGGACTGAATCAACCCGGCACTCAAAAGGTAATCATCACCCACTGATGCAGCTGCTGTACTATATTCAGGTAAAGCCTCTCGACAAAATTAACTTCGGTAACCCCTACAACTCATTGCTCACTGAAGTACCTAAGCTGATCTTCCTGGATGCAGACAATCACTCAGAAGACTTTGTAATTCAGCAACAGATAAAACTACTGGAGAAGGCAGAAAATGTAGTACTGGTCCTGGATGTTATGCCGGATGCTGCCCCTGGTCAACTGGTGGGCCTAATGGAAAAGCTCATGCGGTCAAAGCAGCTGTCCCCCCTGATTTTCCTAAACGGGAGTAATGAGCTGATAGAAAAAATGCTCAGACTTGCTCACACTGAGTTTCATACCAACCTGAAGCAAGAGGAGATAGCCTCGTCTGCGCTGGCTGTTTTCTCAAGCCGCTGAATTTACTCCTTTTCGTAACCACTGCTCAATATTCCCGATGGTGGTTCCGGCCAGATCAGTATATTGAACAATGAAAAAGATTCTATTCCTCCTCCTCATTTTTGTTTCCAGCGTAAGCTTCGCTCAGCAGAAGCCTGTCAAAATCTTTATATCGGTAGACATGGAAGGCATCGGAGGTATTGGCACACCAAAGATGACGAGCAATTCTGGTAAAGACTATGCCTTGGGCAGAAAGCTGATGACGGCTGAAGTAAACGCTGTTGTGGCTGCTATTTTTGAAGAGGGTGATGCTGAAATACTGGTAAATGACAGCCATGGTGATATGCAAAATCTGCTACATCTGGAACTTGACCCGAGAGTGGAATACCTGCAAAGTAATATCAAACCCCTTGGCATGGTACAGGGACTTGATGCTTCTTTTGATGCCGTAATTTTCATTGGCTATCACACCCGGGCGGGCACTGAAAATGGGTTTCTGGCCCATACGGGTTCCGGCTCGGTCAAAGGCTTATGGATCAATGGCACTGAGGTGGGAGAAGGCGGCTTGAATGCGCACTTCGCAGGAGCCCTTGGGGTTCCAGTGATACTCGCCTCAGGCGACAAGGCATTTACAGAGCAAATTCAGGAATTATTCCCGGTTAAAACGGTCAGTACCAAAGAAGCCGTGGGGAGCAGCGCAGCAAAAATGATTCACCCGGAAAAAGTAAGGGCCATGCTTATGTCGGCTACAAAGGATGCACTCAGGAACCTGTCAGCAGCTAAACCATTGAGTGCCAAAGAGCCCACCACGTTCAGGATAAAGCTGGCGAGTCCCACCCATGCCGACATTGTTATGAGCATTCCCGACATGCAGCGAATAGATGGCTTTACCATTGAGTACGAAGCCAAAAGTATGGACAGTGCTTATCGCATGATTCGTATTATCTACAAGTACATTCAGTGGTAGTGCGCTGTCACAACTTGATATTGAAATCGTCCGCATCCAGGTGTGCCGGAAATTTTTTACGAAACCTTTGCAGTGTTTCAGCCTCCAGCCTGAGCTGAATCAGTTCTTCTTTGTCTGACAGTGCCAGTGTTTCTCCCTTTGGAGAGTAGGCCCCGGAATGACCATTATACGCGATGCCCATGCCGTCTTCCCCTACCCTGTTCAGTCCTACTGAATAAGCTACATTTTCTATCGCCCGGGCCTTCAGCAGTGCATCCCAGGCATTTACCCTGGCCGCAGGCCAGTTCGCTACGTAGAGGATCAGGTCATATTCCAGATTTCGGTTGCGGGCCCATACCGGAAAGCGCAGATCATAACAGATCATCGGGCAGATTTTCCAGCCCTTCCATTCCACTACCAGCCTCTCCTGCCCCATGGCATAGTAGTGATGCTCATCTGCCATCCGGAAAAGATGGCGTTTATCATATTGCTGCCATTGTCCATCCGGCTGCATCCAGATCAGCCGGTTATAAACCTCTCCGGCTTCTTTGACAATATAAGAACCCGTGACCACTGCCTGCTTCTGAGCGGCCATTTGCTTCATCCATTTAAAAGTGGTAAGGTTCATCGGCTCAGCCAGCTGCCCATGCTCCATGGTAAAGCCCGTCTGGAACATCTCCGGCAGCACGATGATATCGGTAGCTTCGGTAAACTGCCATATCTTTTCCTCATACATAGCCAGATTCGCCTCCGGCTTCTGCCAGTGTATCTCCGTTTGGATGAGCGTCAGGTTTAAGTCTTCCATGGTCTAAATATTACAGAGTATTGCAGCGGCATCTTTCAGTGTTTCCTCTCCCTTGGCAAAGCAAAAACGCAGCACCTTGTTGTCTTGTTTATCCTGATAGAAGATAGACATTGGAATAGTGGCCACACCATGCTCTTTAGTCAGCCACTCAGCCATTTCCGTATCAGGCATATCGCTGATTGCGCTGTAGTTCATCAGCTGAAAGTAAGTACCCGCAGCGGTAACCGGTCTGAAACGGGAGCCTTTCATCTGCTCCAGAAAATAGTCTCTTTTTTGCTGATACATTCCAGCAATTGATTCATAGTTTTCAGGGTTTTCCAAATGATCCGCAATGGCATACTGAGTGGGGGTATGCACCGTAAAAGTATTGTATTGATGTACTTTTCTGATCTCAGCTGTGAGCGTAGGTGGAGCAATCATATAGCCGATTCGCCATCCGGTGGCATGAAAGGTTTTTCCGAAAGAGTAAGTAACGATGCTCCTGATCCGCAAGGCCGGTGACCGGAGTACAGACTGGTGCTCCAGGCCATCAAAAACAATGTGCTCATACACCTCATCTGAGAGCACCAGTATATTTGTTCCTTTGGTTACTGCCTCCAGTTCCCTCAGGTCCGTTGCGCTGATGATGGTCCCACTCGGGTTGTGCGGAGAGTTGATCAGAATCATCCGTGTCTTGTCGCTGACCATTGCCCGTACCCCTTCCCAGTCAATGGTATAGTCTGGCTGGGTCAGAGAAACAGCCACTGCCACTCCTCCATTGACATTGATGATAGGCTCATAGGCATCATAAGCCGGGTCCATAATAATCACCTCATCACCCGGCTGAATCACCGTAGTGATCGCACTGTTGATCGCCTCAATAGCACCTGAGGTCACGGTGATTTCAGCATCAGCATCTACAGCAATGTCATAGGATCGTTTGAGCTTTTCCGCAATCCGCTGCCTGAGTACTGGTACCCCGGGCATTGGTGCATATTGGTTCATCCCTGCTTTCATGTAGTGGTGTACACCCTCTATCAACTCGGGGGAAAGAGGAAAGTCTGGAAAACCCTGTGACAAATTAATGGCACCATATTCAGTTGCCATTTTAGACATTATTGAAAAAATTGTTGTACCTACATTGGGCAGTTTAGACTGTATCTGCATGATGGGAAGTTAGGGAGCCAGATTGGGTTTGACAAGACTGAAACCTGATACTGGTAATTTGATTTACAGAAGTGCTCACCTGATTGACCTTAAGAACACTAAAAAGTATTGTTAATAGTTTTATTACCCCATATCCCTGAAAGCTACTATGACTGATCAAGACCGAACACTAAACAAAAGAAAAACGCATCTGCTGATGTTGCTTATGCTTGCAGAAGTAGATGACCACGACCATGAGCTTGAGCTTATTTTTATTCACCGGGTAGCCAACAGACTGGGAGTCTCTTAAGCCGTAGTTGCTCAAATTGATAAAGATCCTCAAACCGACACCTTTATCATTCCAAAACCGGAGCATGAGCACATGAAGATCCAAACTTTGGTAGCTCCATATCTTACACATCATAAATTACAAAACTGGACGGATAACTATGTTTTTGCAACGAGTAAAGCGAAGGAATTAACATGGATTGCCCGTACAAAAAGTCAGTGAAGCCTCTTTGGAAATCCTTTCTGCCATAAGTCAGTAGTGTACAAAAAAAAGCAGGCGTCATTGCTGACACCTGCTTTGAATCAATAGACTTTACCTGTGACTTATTGCTTTACAAACTGAAACGCCTGCTGTTCTGACGTATAAGAGTTTGGCAGCGAGATCTGGTACTGCGTCTCATTTTGCTTATCGGTGGTAATAGAGAAATTTGCGGCACCGGTTGCTGCAAAGTTTGACGCGACCATTGCCAAGATAGGGTTCCCTCCCACAGCGTTGACGGTGAAGGTCAGGTCCAGCGTTGCATTCGCCTGTCCGGCAAAACCATCACAGTCATAGGCAAAAACCTCTGTTCTTTTGCCTCCTGTACCGGAGGTATCCGGGGCAAGAATACCGATAAGTCGATTGTCTACACCCTGAACTTTGAGAATTACAGAACTGCTGTAAGGGATTTTAACGATTGAAGTTGACATAATTGAAAAGTGATTTAATTTTTACCTACTCTGTTAAAGGCTTTTCGGTGGTCGCCTGTGATTTTCATAAACTCGCTTTATTTATAATACTAAGTTCGGTTTTACCATTTGTGAATGAATACCCCAATCGCAGTATAATCGCAAATACCCATCACTACTTTGGGGCTGTCCATAAAGTAAGAGTCTTAGCCAGAAAACTATCTGGCAAGGTCTGTGCGGTTCAAAAAAGCACGCAATTCCCGGCCTGAGGGCACAGTATTAGTCAATTGTCAAAACCATTCCCTTCTACAAAAGTTTCTATTAGCCAATGAAAAAAGGCCAGCTCCCTACCAAGATATGCCCTGTATGCGACAGGCCCTTTGAGTGGCGCAAAAAATGGAAAGCTCACTGGGAAGAGGTGGTTTATTGCAGCTAACGCTGTAGACGCTCAAAAAATCTGAGTTCAAAAAAGAGGACGGTAGTATGAAGACATTAAGGCTTGTTCTGGGAGATCAGCTTAACCATAAGCATAGCTGGTATAATCAGTCATCTGATAACATCACTTATCTGATGATGGAAATGGGTCAGGAGCTTACCTACACCACACACCATATTCAAAAAGTAGTCGCCTTCTTCCTGGCCATGCGGGGCTTTGCCGATCACCTGACTGAAAAAGGGCATCAGGTGATCTATCTGCAACTGGATGATCCCGATAACCACCAGGACCTGGAAAAGAACATTAAACAGCTGATTGAGAAAGAGGGCTTTGAGAAGTTTGAGTTTCAGCTACCTGATGAATGGCGGCTGGATGAGCAGCTGACGAAATTGGCTGTACAGCTACCCATAGAAGCAGAGTCCTTCAGTACAGAGCATTTTCTGACCTCACGTAACGACCTGAGTGATTTCTTTAAAGGAAAAAAGCAATTGCTCATGGAGTCTTTCTACCGGATGATGCGCAAGGAGCATAACATACTGATGGAAGATGGGGAGCCGGTGGGAGATCAATGGAACTTTGACCATGATAATAGGAAGAAGATGGCAAAAGACACCTTCGTGCCAGCACCCAAAACCTTTAAAAAAGACGTTTCCGGCATCACTACCCTGCTGGAAAAGCAGCGGGTAAAAACAATAGGCAATATTGATCCTGATAATTTCATCTGGCCTGTAAGTCGTAAAGAGTCTCTGGAGTTACTGACATTCTTTATTGATGAATGTCTGCCCTGGTTTGGGGTCTACCAGGATGCCATGACTTCAGAAGGCTGGTCGCTCTTCCACTCCCGTATTTCCTTCGCCCTTAATGCAAAGCTGATCGACCCGCTGGAGGTGATAGAGCAGGTAGAAAAAAAATGGCGGGATGATCCGGACCATGCTCCGCTCCCGGCCATTGAAGGCTTTATAAGACAGATTCTTGGCTGGCGGGAATACATGCGCGGTATTTACTGGAAGTACATGCCCGGATATGCAGAAAAAAACTTCTTCGGACATGACAGGCCACTTCCCTCCTGGTTTTGGAGTGGTAAGACAAAAATGAAATGTCTGTCTCACAGCATAGGGCAGTCTCTGGAGTATGCCTATGCCCACCACATACAACGCCTGATGGTCACAGGCAATTTCGCACTGCTTGCAGGCATTGACCCTGACGAGGTTGATAAATGGTACCTGGGCATTTATATAGATGCCATAGAGTGGGTAGAAATCACTAACACCCGTGGCATGAGTCAGTTTGCCGATGGGGGTATTGTAGCTACAAAGCCCTACGTAGCCTCAGCCAACTACATGCACAAAATGGGCCACTACTGCAGCAGCTGCGCTTATTACTATAAAAAGAAAACCGGTGACAAGGCCTGCCCATTCAACAGCCTTTATTGGGACTTCATTGATCGTAATCGCAGTCAGCTGGCTAAGAACCCGCGGATGAGCATGATGTACCGTCTTTGGGACAAAAATTCTTCAGAAAAACAAAACCAAATCATTGAACAGGCGGCTTACTATATGAATCATCTGGAGGAGCTATGAGTAGGGCGATATACTGGTTTAGAAATGATTTACGCCTTGAGGATAATGAGGGGTTGGTAAAAGCTACCGAGGATAACCGGGAGATCCTGCCTGTTTATGTCATGGACTGTCGTTGGCTGGAGGGAAAGCAATTTGGCATAGACAGGACAGGCCCCTTCCGGATGAAGTTCCTGCTGGAGTCCCTTAAAAACCTTAAATCTCAGCTACAAGCACTCGGCTCAGACCTGCATTTCGCAATTGGCCACCCGGCAGAAGTACTGAGTCAACTCTACAAAAAGTACAACTGCTCTAAGCTCTATGCACAGCAAGCCTCCGCTTACGAAGAGCAGCAGGATGAAACAGCACTGGCTAAGTCAATACCCTGTGAGTTTATCTGGGGAGAAACACTGTATCACCCCAATGATCTCAGCTTTGAAATCCATAATCTACCCGAAGTCTTCACCCAGTTCAGAAAGGCTGTGGAGAAAAAAATCCTCGTACGAAAAATCATAGAAGCCCCGCTATACATCAGCTCACCACAGGATTTTGGAACCAATATCCCTGATATGGAGACCTTAGGTTACGAAACACCAGAGGAAGATGAACGCAGCGTGGTACCCTTTAAGGGTGGTAGTGGTAAAGCCATGCAGCGGCTCAATTATTACCTCTGGGAAAAGGAACTGCTCTCTACCTACAAAAACACAAGAAACAGTTTGATAGGCGGAGACTACTCCAGTAAGTTCTCGCCCTGGCTGGCCAATGGTGCCATCTCGCCCCGGCAGGTATATTGGGAAGTGAAGAAGTACGAAAAGTATGTAAAGAAGAACAGCAGTACCTACTGGCTTATCTTTGAACTGCTATGGAGGGATTACTTTCACTTTGTGGCAAAAAAACATGGAAAGCAGATTTTCCAAAGGGCTGGTATTTTGCAGGAAGAGAAAATTAACCGGGGGCCTGACAAACATTTCGACCTCTGGGCGGAAGGCCGCACTGGGGAGCCATTTGTGGATGCCAATATGCAAGAGCTGAATACCACAGGCTTTATGAGCAATCGCGGCAGACAAGTAGTGGCTTCTTATCTCATGCACACCCTGAAGATAGATTGGCGCCTCGGAGCTGCTTACTTCGAAAAAATGCTCATAGACTATGATCCCTGTAGTAATTATGGTAACTGGATCTACATAGCCGGTGTGGGCAATGATCCGAGGGGAGGCCGTGAATTCAATATTGAAAGACAGAAAGAGACTTACGACCCTCAAGGTGAATACCAGGCGCTATGGGCGGGTTAATACTATAAGCAATCGCAACTCTGACCAGCGTTGAATCTCTTTTCCAGTACTGAAATGTCATTAGTATAAGTTTACCCTTCAGGGTTTGAATCTGAGTAGTCGGGAAGCCGCCAGCGCTATTCTCCTGATAAAGCTGTAAGTTAGCCATGCAGTGATCAGGCCTACAATCAAACAGAAAGCACCCCCATCCGTATTCCAGTATCTCTCAATGACGATACTGCTCATCCTGAGTTGCTCTGCACTACGTGCACAGAAATCTGCGCCTCTGAAAACATCACCCGACATCCGGCATTTTGAAGGTCTTCACATTGGCCTGGACCTGGGTGGACAAAGCATCTTCGCCACAGCAACCGTCAATGAAACAACAATGGCCAGGGAGAAACTTCGTATGGTGGCTGAGTTAAGCCTTGGCCACCGGTGGCAATTTATTAATGACCGCATTGTTTTTGGCCTTGAAGTCAAACTCGGCCTGGTAGACGGCCACTTCTCTGGCTCCATCAAGGACTCACCATCGCTTGTAATTTACTTTGAGAACAGCAGCCAAACCAGTCTGGGTTATACAGCAGGCTTTGTGGTAAACCAAAAGCGAAGGTTCCTGCTACTCACATATGTATATCAGATACGAAGGAATTTCGCCATAAGCATTAGAGACAACACACTTTTACTTGAGAGACAGCATAACAGCTATACAGCACTCAGGTATGGCTTAGGCATGGAATACAACCTTGGTGGTAGATTTAACAGTCGCCTGACGCTGGGCAGCCTGAGCACTGATACAGCTAATCCAGTTGGCACAGACAAGCCCCTCGAGTTCAACCTTGGCCTGATTTATCAGTTTTAGGCTCAGGGGCAAAAAAAACAGCATTCGGAAAGTCCGAATGCTGTTTACAGTTATGTTCAGAATCGAGACAGGCTATTCCCCGTCCTTCCTTTCTTTGTCATCTTCAGAAGATGCTTCGTCTGCTTCAGGAGCTGCTTCTTCTGTAGTCTCTTCCGCTACTTCCTCAGTAGTTTCTTCGGCTACAGCCTCTACAGTTTCTTCCACTACCGCTTCTTCTATTACCGGAGTAGTTTCTTCAGTGCTCTTCTTCTTACCGCCTCTTCTGCTTCTTCTGGTGCTCTTCTTAGCAGGAGCAGCCTCTTGCAGCAACAGCTCATTGTAGTCAACCAGCTCAATAATACACATGTCGGCATTATCTCCCAGTCTGTTACCAGTTTTAATAATTCTGGTATAACCTCCTGGTCTGTCTGCTACTTTCTCAGCTACTTCACCAAACAAAGTCGATACAGAATCTTTATCCTGAAGGTAAGAGAATACCACTCTTCTTGAATGGGTACTGTCAGTCTTTGCTTTAGTGATCAAAGGCTCAACATACTTTCTCAAGGCTTTTGCCTTGGCTACAGTGGTTGAGATTCTTTTATGCTGAATCAAAGAAGAAGCCATGTTAGACAGCATCGCCTTTCTGTGTGACGCTGTTCTACTTAAATGATTAAATTTCTTCCCGTGTCTCATGTCTATTAATCCTCTTCGAGTTTATATTTTGACAAGTCCATACCAAAAGTAAGGTTCTTATCTGCTACCAGTTGCTCCAATTCTGCGAGTGACTTCTTACCAAAGTTTCTGAACTTCATCATGTCAGAAATCTCAAGTCTCACCAGGTCACCCAGGGTTCTTACGTCTGCTGCTTTCAGGCAGTTGTATGCTCTTACTGAAAGATCAAGGTCATTCAGCTGAGTTTTCAACAGCTTACGCATGTGCAGCATCTCTTCATCTACCTGCTCTGGCTCGTCCAATGCACCTGTTTCCAGGATCATATTTTGGTCAGAGAAAAGCATAAAGTGCTGGATCAAGATGTTCGCAGAACCTTTCAATGCATTCTCAGGGTGAATAGAACCATCAGTTTCTATATCCAACACAAGCATTTCGTAGTCAGTCTTCTGCTCTACCCTTGTGTTTTCCACGCTATATTTTACATTCTTGATCGGTGTGAAGATCGCATCAATCGGAATATATCCGAAAACCTGCTCAGTAGGCCTGTTTTCTTCAGCGGGGAGGTAACCACGTCCTTTTTCAATTGACAATTCGATTTCGAATCTAATTGAAGAGTCCAGGTGACAAACCACATCTTCAGGGTTCAGGATTTCAAAAGCACTGGTGAATTTTCCAATATCACCGGCAGTGAAACTGTCCTGTCCTTCAATGATTACGTTGATCTTGTTATCTACGGTATCGGAAATTTTCTTGAATCTTACTTTTTTCAGATTCAGGATGATTTCAGATACATCTTCTACAACACCCTCTATCGTTGAGAATTCATGCAGTACACTAGGAATTTTAATACCTGTGATTGCATAGCCTTCCAGTGAGGAAAGCAATATCCTTCTCAGTGCATTACCAACAGTAACCCCGTATCCTTTTTCCAATGGCTTAAAAGTGAACAGACCGTGAAAATCGTCTGCCTTTTCCATCACCACCTTTTCCGGGATTTGAAATGCGAGAATTGACATATTATTGAATGTTTAAATGTTCTACAATGATTACTTAGAGTAAAGCTCGACAATAAGCTGCTCCTTGATATTCTCAGGGATATCTTCTCTTACAGGAAGATTGATCAGCTTACCGCTCATCTCAGACTTGTCCCACTCTATCCAGTTGTACCGCTGAGCTGAGTTTGATGCTAAACTATCGGTGATCGCCTCAAGCGACTTCGACTTTTCTCTCACGCCTACCACATCACCAGGTTTTACATTGTATGACGGGATGTTCACCACTTCACCATTGACGGTAATGTGTTTGTGAGAAACAAATTGTCTTGCACCTCTTCTGGTAGGAGAAATTCCCATTCTGTAGACAACATTATCTAAACGAGCCTCCAACATCTGGAGCAGAATTTCACCGGTAATACCAGATTTTCTTGAAGCTTTATCGAAAAGGTTAGCAAACTGCTTTTCCAACACACCATAAGTGTATTTCGCCTTTTGCTTTTCCATCAACTGGACGGCATACTCCGACTGCTTTCTTCTCCTACCCCGGCCATGCTGGCCCGGAGGGTAGGCTTTCTTTTGTAGTGCTTTGCTGTGACCAAAGATGGGATCGTTAAATCTCCTTGCTATCTTAGCCTTAGGGCCTGTATATCTTGCCATTACTACTTAATTTCTCAATTAAAATTAAACTCTTCTACGCTTAGGAGGACGACATCCGTTGTGAGGAAGTGGTGTCACGTCCTTGATTACGGTTACCTCAATACCTGAATTCTGAATTGTTCTGATGGCAGATTCTCTACCTGCACCAGGACCTTTCACGAATACTTCTACTTTTCTCAACCCTAAGTCGTGAGCCTTTTGGGCACAATCCTGAGCTGCCATTTGGGCTGCATAGGGAGTGTTCTTTTTAGAACCCTTGAATCCCATTTTACCAGCAGACGCCCAAGAGATTACCTGACCTTGCATGTTGGTCAGAGAGATGATTATGTTGTTGAAAGATGCCTTGATGTGGGCCTGACCCACAGCATCTACTACAACTACTCTCTTTTTAGCTTTATCTTTTCTTTTCTGAGCCATAGTTCAAAATATTTGTAAGGCCGTTGCCAGCCTACTCATTCTGTTCTGTTACTTAGTTGCCTTTTTCTTGTTAGCAACTGTTTTCCTCTTACCTTTTCTGGTCCTGGAGTTGTTCTTGGTATGCTGACCACGAACAGGCAGCCCTTTTCTGTGTCTCAGACCTCTGTAGCAACCGATGTCCATCAATCGCTTGATGCTCATCTGTACTTCAGATTTGAGTACACCTTCTACCTTAAACTCTTCACTGATGATCGTACGGATCGCTTTCTGCTCCTCATCATCCAGTTCGCCAATTTTCTTATTGACATCAATGCCTGCTTTGTTCAAAACATAGTTAGCAGAACTACGACCCACTCCGTAAATGTAAGTCAAGCCAATCTCCGATCGCTTGTGATCCGGAATATCTACTCCTGAAATTCTAGCCATAATTATCCTTGTCTTTGTTTGAATCTAGGATTCTTCTTGTTAATCACGTATAACTTTCCATTCCTACGGATTATCTTACAATCAGCACTTCGCTTCTTGATAGATGCTTTAACCTTCATGATTGATTATTTATATCTGTAAGTAATTCTTCCTTTTGTTAAATCGTACGGAGACATTTCAAGCTTCACTTTGTCTCCTGGCAATATTCTGATGTAGTGCATTCTCATTTTACCAGAGATATGCGCCAGCACTTCATGCCCATTTTCCAACTCGACCTTGAAGCGTGCATTTGACAGCGCCTCCAAGATGGTCCCGTCTTGCTCTATTGATGCTTGTTTAGCCATATCAGTTTTTAAATACTTCTTCTATATACTTATGAGTGGTCAATATCTCGGTGCGATCCTGAAACACAGCTACAGTATGCTCATAGTGGGCAGAAGGTTTACGGTCTTTGGTCCTGATTGTCCACCCGTCATTTTCCTGCACTATGCTTCTCGTCCCTAAGTTCACCATAGGCTCAATGGCTATCACCAAACCGTGCTGAAGCTTAGGTCCCCGACCTCGTTTACCATAATTGGGCACCTCCGGGCTTTCATGGAGGCTCTTGCCTAATCCATGACCTACCAGCTCGCGCACAACCGTATAACCGCGGTCTTCGACATACTTTTGAATGGCATAACTTACATCACCCATTCTGTTGCCGTACTTAGCTTGTTCAATACCTTGATACAACGACTCCTTCGTTGCCTTCAGAAGGGATATGGTCTCTGGAGTGACTTCTCCTACGGGGTAAGTATAAGCGGAATCGCTATGATAACCTTTGTAGAAGACTCCACAATCTATAGAGATTATATCACCGTCTTTTAGTTCGTATTCCCCTGGAAAACCGTGAACTACATTTTCGTTCACCGAAATACAGAGTGTGGAGGGAAAACCATTATATCCTTTAAAGGAAGCCTTACCTCCGTGATCCGCGATAAACTCTTCAGCGACCTTATCGAGATCTTTTGTTTTTATTCCGGCTTTTACCAGCCGGGCTACTTCTCCGTGTGCCTTACCCAAAATCTGGGCACTATCACGAATCAGATCAATTTCTTCTTCCGTCTTATACAAGATCATCTTATGCAACAGCCACATTCTGAGACCTACCTCTCATTTTGCCTGACTTCATCATGCCTTCGTAGTGTCTCATTAATAAGTAGCTCTCTATTTGTTGCAAAGTATCCAGGATCACACCTACCATAATCAGCAGGGATGTTCCACCGTAAAACAAAGCAAATGCTTGTCCTACTCCTGCCTGTACAGCAAAAGTCGGCAGTATCGCAATAATCGCCAGGAAGATAGATCCTGGTAATGTAATTCTATCCAGCACACCGCCAATAAATTCAGAGGTGGGTCTGCCTGGCTTTACACCGGGTACAAATCCGCCACTTCTCTTCAGGTCATCTGCCATATTTGATGGGTTGACCGTAATAGCCGTGTAGAAAAAAGTAAACAGGATGATCATAATGGCAAACACGATGTTATAAGTGGCACCATATGGATCTGCAAATGCTACAGTCACTTTTTGCCAGAAATCACTTGAGTCTTGCCAGATACCACCGATCAGTGTCGGCAATATCATTAGTGCCTGGGCAAAGATGATAGGCATTACTCCTGAGGCATTTACCTTGAGCGGGATAAACTGACGCTGACCGCCATATACTTTACCTCCTACTACCTGCTTGGCATATTGTACAGAGATTCGCCTGGTAGCTTGTACTAATGCTACGGTCACTAACACCACAAAGAACAATACAATGATTTCTACTACAGAGAATAATGCCCTTGATAAGCCATTGGTCACATAAAACTCATTGATAGCTGCTGCTGGCAGACTGGAAATGATACCAATCATGATCAACATGGAGATACCATTGCCTATACCTTTATCAGTGATCTTCTCACCGAGCCACATACAAAACATGGTGCCTGAAGTAAGCAGGATCATTGACGAAATGGTAAAGAGTGTACTGTCTATCACAATGGCCTCTGCAGGAATAGCCACCTTCAGGTAACCAATACTTTGTGCAAGGGTAACCAGGATCGTCAAAACGCGGGTGATCTGAGTAAGCTTCTTCCTTCCTGATTCACCCTCTTTCTGCATTTTCTGGAAGCTTGGTACTGCCACAGTCATCAACTGAATCACAATAGACGCAGAGATGTAAGGCATAATTCCCAAACCGAAAATAGCACCATTGTCAAAAGCACCGCCAAGTAAATTATTCAGTATACCCAGTATACCGGAAGATTCACTTTTGGAGGCAGCGAGAATTACAGGATCAATACCAGGTAAAACCACAAAAGAACCCAGTCTGAAAATGATCAGGAATCCCAGCGTTGCCAGGATTCTGTTTCTGAGCTCCTCAATGGAGTAAATATTCTTTATGGTAGTGATAAACTTCTTCATATAATCAAAGCTTTGTAACGGTACCCCCTACTTTTTCAATTGCTGCTGCTGCGGATGTTGAAAATTTATGGGCAGTTACTTCCACCTTAGAGGTCAAAGCACCTCTACCTAGGATTTTGATCAGATCATTTTTGTCAGCCAAACCATTCGCCATCAAAACTTCTCTGTCAATTACAGCTGCACCTGTTTTTTCAGCTAGCTGCTGCAATGTATCCAGGTTGATCGCTTTATACTCTACGCGGTTAGGGCTTGTAAAACCAAACTTAGGCACTCTTCTCTGTAATGGCATCTGACCGCCTTCAAACCCTTCTTTTCTTGAGTAACCAGATCTTGATTTAGCTCCTTTGTGGCCTCTTGTAGAGGTACCACCTCTACCGGACCCCTGTCCTCTACCAATTCTTTTCTTATTTTTAGTAGAACCTTCTGCAGGCTTTAATGTATTCAGTCTCATCTTAAAGTTCCTTTACAGATACCAAGTGATTCACCTTATTTATCATACCAGCAATCTGTGGAGTCAATTCATGCTCTACAGTTCTGTTTATTTTCCCAAGACCCAAGGCCTGGATAGTTCTCTTCTGCCTCTGTGGGCGGTCGATTGTACTTTTTGTCTGGGTAATCTGAACCTTTGCCATTGCTTCTTAACCGTTAAAAACTTTAGACAATTCAACTCCTCTTTGCTGTGCTACAGTGTAGGCATCTCTCATATTCAGAAGAGCGTCAAAAGTAGCCTTTACCACGTTGTGTGGGTTAGAAGAACCTTTAGACTTTGCCAGTACATTGTGTACGCCAGCACTTTCAAATACAGCACGCATCGCACCACCAGCAATTACACCGGTACCCTCAGAAGCTGGTTTTACCAAAACGAAACCACCGCTGTATTTACCTAAAGCTTCGTGAGGCACTGTTCCATTCAAAATAGGCACTTTCACGAGGTTCTTTTTCGCATCATCGATGCCTTTTGTAATAGCATCAGTCACTTCATTGGCTTTACCCAATCCGTAACCTACCACACCGTTACCATCTCCTACTACCACAATAGCAGAAAAGCTGAACCTTCTACCACCTTTAACTACTTTGGCAACACGCTTGATCGCTACAACCTTTTCTTTAAGGTCTATATCACTCGCTTTGATTGCTCTAATATTTTTCTGTGACATCGTGATTTAAAATTTAAGGCCTCCTTCTCTGGCACCATCTGCCAAAGCTTTGACTTTTCCGTGATAGACATAACCGTTTCTATCGAATACCACACTTGTGATACCACTTTCCACGGCTCTTTCAGCTAGTTTCTTTCCTACTTCTTTTGAAAGTTCCACATTGGTATTTTTAGCTGCTCCCAACTCTGATGAAGAAGCCTGTACCATAGTGTGACCAGTCTCATCATTGATAATCTGCGCATATATACGCGTATTACTTTTAAATACAGAGATTCTAGGTCTTTCAGATGTACCGGAAATCTTATTTCTGATACCTCTCTTAATTCTAAGTCTACTTTTACTAATAGCCATGACTCTAATTATTTAGAAGCAGTTTTACCAGCTTTTCTACGAATATCCTCACCAACAAAACGAACACCCTTACCTTTGTAAGGTTCAATTTTTCTCAGTGATCTGATTTTCGCAGCAACCTGACCAATCAACTCTTTATCACTACTTTCCAATCTCACGATAGGATTCTTACCCTTTACCATTTCAGCGGTAGTCTTTACCTCCACAGGTACTGCCAGGTAAATATTGTGTGAATACCCAAGGTTCAATTCCAGAATATTATTGGTAACAGCGGCTTTGTAACCAACCCCTACCAGTTCCAGCTCTTTCTTGTACCCTTCTGTAACACCAACAACCATGTTGTTGATCAACGAACGGTAAAGACCATGTAAAGACTTGTGCCTCTTCTGCTCAGTAGGTCTCTCTACTGTCAGTACACCGTCTTCTATGGTTACAGACATTTCAGGATTTACTGCCTGAGTCAGCTCTCCCTTCGGTCCTTTAACAGTAACCACATTATCAGCAGCTACGTCTACAGACACTCCCTGAGGAAGATCAATCGGTTTCTTACCAATTCGTGACATTTCTTTATCTCAATTCTTAATATACGTGACATAAAACCTCACCACCGATATGCTGCGTACGCGCCTCTTTATCGGTCATGATTCCCTTAGATGTAGAGATGACAGCAATACCCAGTCCATTCAGAACTCTTGGCAACTCTCCTGCACCTGCGTACTTTCTAAGACCCGGCTTACTGATTCTTTCCAGTTTTACAATGGCCGGAGCCTTTGAAGTCGGGTTATATTTCAATGCTATTTTGATATTGCCCTGAGGTCCTACCTCCTCGAACTTGTAGTTCAGGATGTAACCTTTATCGAACAACACTTTTGTGATTTCCTTCTTCACATTGGAAGCTGGAATATCCACGATTCTGTGGCTTGCCTTCTGGGCATTCCTCAGTCTGGTCAAATAATCTGCTATAGGATCAGTCATTTTTATTTATTTAAAGAGCCCGCAACTCTCGCTGCAGGCGATCTAACCTGGCGATATCACCCAGATTAAAGTAATTTTTTCTATCAATTCAAATTCGCGGCCTTAAACCGGCCTGCAAAGGTACTGAATTAATCTTATGAACAAAAGAAAAAGCGACTTACCAGCTCGCCTTTGTTACTCCAGGGATTTTACCTGCTGAAGCCATCTCTCTGAAGGTTACCCTTGAGATACCAAACTTCCTCATATATCCCTTGGGACGACCAGTAAGTTTACATCTATTGTGCAGTCTTACAGGAGAAGAGTTTCTTGGCAGCTTGTCCAAGCCTTCCCAGTCACCCTCTGCTTTCAGGGCAGCTCTTTTATCAGCGTACCTGGCAACCAGTTTTTCTCTTTTTCTTTCTCTAGCCTTTACGGATTCTCTAGCCATGTCTTTATTTTTTACCAGATTTAAAAGGCATACCAAACGCCTTCAACAACTCGTAACTTTCCTCATCAGTATTGGCAGTAGTCACAAACGTGATATCCATACCTGAGATTTTATTCACTTTATCGATCGAAATCTCCGGGAAAATAATCTGTTCTTTTACACCCAGGGTGTAATTGCCACGACCATCAAATCCCTTATCATTCACTCCTTTGAAATCACGAACCCTTGGCAGAGCAATGTTCAACAGTCTGTCCATGAACTCATACATACGCTCACCCCTCAAGGTAACTCTTGCCCCGATTGGCATTCCCTCTCTTAACTTAAAGTTAGAGATCGAATTCTTAGCGATGGTAGGTACAGCTCTCTGGCCCGTAATGGTAGTCAGCTCTTCTACTCCGATATCCACGAGTTTTTTATCAGCTACAGCTGCACCAATACCTTTGTTCACTACTACTTTAGTGACCTTCGGCACCTGCATTACAGTGCTATACTCAAATTTCTCTTTCAAAGCGGGAACAATCTCGCTCTGATATCTATCTTTTAATCTTGGATTAGCCATGATCTGTTACCTCTCCTACTTAGATTTAAAATATCTTTCCAACTTACCGCTGTCATTTACTCTTCTACCCGTTCTGGCTGCATTTCCCGTTGCAGGGTCTACTACCATCAGGTTAGAAAGGTGTACTGACGCTTCAGTTTTTTCAATTCCCCCATTTGGGTTGGTTGCTGATGGTTTAGTGTGCTTAGACACAACATTCACACCTTCAACAATCGCTCTGTACTTAGAAGTATGTACTTCCAGTACTTTACCAGTCTTACCTCTGTAATTACCAGACAATACCTTTACGGTATCACCTTTCTTTACATGCAGCTTTGATGGCACATTTACATTAGTCTTCATCGCTTATAGTACTTCTGGGGCTAATGAAACAATTTTCATGAATTGCTTCTCGCGCAATTCTCTTGCTACCGGACCGAACATACGAGTACCCCTTGGCTCATCGTTTGCGTTCAGCAAAACAGCAGCATTATCTTCAAATCTGATGTAGGAACCATCCTTTCTTCTAACTTCCTTCTTGGTTCTTACTATTACAGCCTTTGATACGGTTCCTTTTTTCAGGTTGCTGGAAGAATGGGCCGCTTTTACAGAGACCACAATTTTATCACCAACAGATGCAAATTTCTTCTTAGTACCGCCTAATACACGAATACAAAGCACTTCCTTCGCTCCACTGTTGTCTGCAACATTCAATCTTGATTCTTGCCTGATCATGACTACTTCGCTCTTTCTATGATTTCAACTAATCTCCAACGCTTATTTTTACTCAGCGGACGAGTTTCCATGATCTTTACAGTATCACCGATACCAACATCATTTTTTTCGTCATGAGCCGAAAATTTGGTAGTCTTATTAACAAACTTTCCATAGATCGGGTGCTTTTCTCTTCGTTGTACAGCTACTGTAATGGTTTTATCCATTTTGTTGCTGGTCACGATCCCGACTCTTTCTTTTCTAAGATTTCTGGTCTCCATGCGTATTTTACTTTGCGAGTTGTTTGGCTTTCAACTCAGTCTTCAACCTGGCAATCATTCTTCTTGAGTCTCTGATTTTCATCGGGTTCTCAATGGGCGAGATAGCCTGGGCAAATTTTAGTTTATTATAACTATCTGCCTCTGTTCTTAGCTTCTCCTCTAATTCTTCAATGGAGAGTGCTCTGATATCTGAATTCTTCATCTTATCCAACGTAATCTCTGCGTACTACAAATTTTGTTGATACCGGAAGCTTCTGAGCTGCTAGTCTCAATGCCTCTTTGGCTACCTCTATATTCACCCCGCCTGATTCGAAAAGAATAGTACCCGGCTTGATCACAGCTACCCAGTAATCTGGAGCTCCCTTACCTTTACCCATCCTTACTTCGGCAGGTTTTTTCGTAACAGGCTTGTCAGGAAAAATTCTGATCCAAACCTGACCTTCTCTTTTCATTGCCCTGGTCATTGCAATACGAGCTGCCTCAATCTGGCGGCTTGTAATCCAACCTGGCTCTAAAGACTTTATACCGAAAGTTCCGAAATCGAGAGTGTGACCACGCTGAGCGATCCCCTTTACTCTCCCCTTCTGCATCTTTCTAAACTTGGTTCTTTTAGGCTGTAACATCTTAATCTTACTTTAAAGGGCTATTACTTTCTTCTATTTGGTCTTCCGCCTGAGTTTCTGTTCGGTCTGCGACCGCCACCGCGCTCGTTTTGACCACCCAAACCTACATTTGGAGACAGATCTCTCTTACCAAATACTTCGCCTTTGAAAATCCAAACCTTGATTCCGATTTTACCATATACCGTATCCGCTTCAGAGATCGCGTAATCGATATCGGCTCTCAGTGTATGCAAAGGAATTCTACCTTCCTTGTACATCTCTGTTCTTGCCATCTCAGCACCACCCAAACGGCCGGCACATTTGATTTTGATACCTTGTGCTCCTACACGAATGGCACTGGCGATAGCTTGTTTCATAGCTCTTCTGTAAGAGATACGCGCCTGCAGCTGCTGAGCAACTGACTCACCGACCAATTTAGCGTCCAATTCCGGTCTTTTGATCTCAAAGATATTGATCTGAACGTCTTTACCGGTCAGCTTTTTCAACTCTTCTTTGATACGATCAACTTCCTGACCTCCTTTACCAATAACTACTCCCGGACGGGCAGTGTGTACGGTGATGGTGATTCTTTTCAGAGTTCTTTCAATAATAATTTTTGAAATACCTCCTTTTGGAATACGGGCATGCACATACTTTCTGATCTCCTGATCTTCCACCAGTTTAGCAGAAAAGTCCTTGCCACCGTACCAGTTAGAATCCCAACCTCTAACGATGCCTAGTCTGAAACCAACGGGGTTTACTTTTTGTCCCATTTCTTAATCTTCAGTTTCGTTATTTACTTCATTCTCTTCAGCGGTAACTTCTGTCTTGCTGTGTGAATCCACAACCAAAGTCACATGGTTTGATCTTTTTCTGATTCTGTGTGCTCTTCCCTGAGGAGCAGGACGCAGTCTTTTCAGCATGCGACCACCATCTACAAAAATTTCTTTCACAAAAAGATCTGCATCTTCCAGTCTTTCATCTTCGTTTTTGGCCTGCCAGTTAGAGATGGCAGAAAGCAACAGCTTCTCGAGTCTTGCAGCACCTTCTTTAGGCTCAAACTTCAAGACGTTGAGGGCTCTGTTTACTCTTTCACCTCTGATCAGGTCAGCTACCATTCTCATCTTACGAGGTGAGGTAGGTACGTTTCTGAGTTTTGCTACAGCTTCCATTATCTCCTTCTATCTTTTTTTGCAATGTGTCCACGGAAGTTTCTTGTTGGGGCAAATTCACCGAATTTGTGTCCCACCATATTTTCCGTTACAAATACAGGGATGAATTTATTTCCATTATGGACAGCAAATGTGTGTCCTATAAAGTCAGGGGAAATCATTGATCTTCTGGACCAAGTCCTGATAACAGACTTCTTACCAGACACTTCCATGGCGTCTACTTTCTTAGCCAAACGGAAATCTATATAAGGTCCTTTTTTTAACGAACGTGCCATGTCTTATTTCTTCTTCTTTTTACCAATGATCAAGTTGTTCGAATATTTCTTCGGAGTTCTGGTCTTCTGGCCTTTAGCATACAAACCGTTTCGTGATCTAGGGTGACCTCCTGAAGATTTACCTTCTCCACCGCCCATTGGGTGATCAACCGGGTTCATTACTACCCCTCTTACTCTTGGCCTTCTGCCTAACCATCTTTTTCTACCGGCTTTGCCAAGGTTCACATTCATGTGCTCAGCGTTACCAACAGAACCGACAGTTGCCATACATACAACCAGCACGTTCCTCATTTCTCCTGAAGGCAATTTCAACGTAGCGTATTTACCTTCTCTCGCAACCAGTTGCGCATAGGATCCGGCACTTCTCGCCATGGCTCCACCTTTACCAGGCTTCAACTCAATGTTGTGTATAATTGTACCCAAAGGAATTTTGGACATTGGCAATGCATTACCTACTTCCGGAGCAACATTCTCTCCTGAAATAACGGTCTGACCGACCTGCAAGCCATTTGGCGCGATGATATATCTTTTTTCACCATCGGCATAGAACAACAGCGCAATACGAGCTGACCTTGAAGGATCGTACTCAATTGCTTTTACCGTTGCGGGAACATCGAATTTCTCTCTTTTGAAATCAACGACCCTCAGTTTTTTCTTATGACCACCGCCCATGTAGCGCATAGTCATTTTCCCAGTATTGTTACGACCACCTGAACGCTTTTGTACAGCTGTCAGGGATTTCTCTGGGTTACTTTTCTTTACTGTTACGTCAGCAAAGTCAGGAGCCATTCGCTGCCTGGTCCCCGGAGTCATTGGTCTAAGTTTCTTAACGCCCATTTCTTTTCAATTAAATGCTGCTGTAAAAATCAATGATATCACCTTCAGCAACAGTTACAATTGCCTTCTTAAATGATGCAGTACGACCTTTTACAATCCTGGCAGAAGTATACCTTGATTTGGCCTTACCCTGATACTTCATAGTGTTCACGTCTTCAACAGTCACACCATACATATCTTCGACAGCCTTTTTGATCTCCACTTTGTTGGCATCTTTATCTACCACAAAGCCGTATTTACCTTTTTCATTTAAGGCTGATACTTTCTCTGTAACTAATGGTTTCTTTAATACACTCATCTCCGTTACTTCAATAAGTTTTCAATTTTTTCAATTGAGCTCTCACTCAGCACAACACTCTCTGCGTTCAGCAGGTCATAAGTATTGATAGAGTCGGCTGTTACCACCTTAGAGTGCTGTAGGTTGCGACTTGATAGCGTGAGGTTCTTATCATTCTCTCCCACTACTACCAGGGTCTTTTTACCAGCAAGCTCCAGGTTGTTCAGGAGATTGATATACTCCTTGGTCTTAGGTGCATCGAAAGAGAAGTCTTCCAACACCACCAAACCGTTATCCTGTGCCTTGTATGCAAGTGCGGACTTTCTGGCAAGCACCTTCAACTTCTTATTCAGCTTGAAACTGTAGTTTCTCGGACGAGGACCGAAAACACGACCTCCACCTCTGAATATAGGCGACTTAATACTACCCGCACGGGCTGTACCAGTTCCTTTTTGCTTCTTGATCTTTCTTGTAGAACCCACAATCTCTGCTCTTTCCTTCGACTTGTGCGTGCCTTGTCGTTGGTTAGCAAGGAATTGCTTCACATCCAGATAGATGGCGTGATCGTTAGGCTCAATACCGAAGATATCATCGGAAAGGCTTAATTTCCTTCCGGTGTCTTCTCCACTATTTTTTAATACTGCAATCTCCATCTTCTTATTTCTCTAGGACTATGATTGAATTCTTAGGTCCTGGAACAGAACCACTCACTACGATCAGATTCTCTTCAGCCATTACCTTCATTACTTTCAGGTTCAACACCTTGACACGATCACCACCCATTCTGCCGGCCATTCTCATCCCCTTGAAAACTCTCGCAGGGTAAGAAGCTCCACCAATAGAACCTGGCGCTCTCAATCTGTTGTGCTGACCATGAGTTGCTTGTCCAACACCACCAAAACCGTGGCGTTTCACAACTCCTTGGAAACCTTTTCCTTTTGAAGTACCGATGGCATCTACAAAGTCACCCTCTGCAAACACATCGCCCACTTTCACCTCATTACCAAGCTGAATCTGACCTTCAAATTCTTCGCGGAAATCTCGAAACTCAACAACCTCTTTTTTAGGAGTGGTCTTTGCTTTTGCAAAGTGACCTTTCAACGCGTTAGGAGTGTTTTTCTCTTTACGCTCTCCGTATCCAAGTTGTACTGCTGTGTATCCGTCTGTCTCCTCATTTTTCACTTGCGTTACTACGCAAGGACCAGCCTCTATCACCGTGCATGCGACACTTTGTCCATCGGCACTGTAAATGCTAGTCATTCCGATTTTTTTCCCGATTATTCCAGACATCTTAATTGTTAGTTTAGAACACCCTAAACAGAGTGCTCCCGTCAAACGGACTGCAAAGATAGGAAATTAATATTTCAGGGCAAGGGTGGTGTAGAAAAATAGACGGATATTTTCGCAAGCTTTTTACCCACATGTTGTTGGTAGTCAAAAAAGAGCTACAGCAAGAAGTTTACGAGGATTTCTCCATCGCCATGCCAACGCAAAAATCCTTCAAACTCTTCCTGGATGACATAGGAATTGGGGCAGCTATCAGGAGTATTACTCACCTTGAGCCAGGCACCCTGCATTTCTACCACTTTCAGACAGAGCCTTTGAGGCGAGAAATCGTAGGCTTTGGCATAATCTGATGGGTTTTCGCGCAGGCAAATATCGTCTACCCGGCCAACTACTCTTTTGACAGTCGGCCAGAAGCTTCTCCAACTTTCATATAATCTATCATCTACATATACCCAATGGCCGACAGCTTTATGATCGTCCGTGTATACCTTGTACCAATTCCCCTTTATATCGACTATCTGTAGCGTTAGCGAGGATACTCCTTTGTACAAAGGAAAAAAATCCAGGCTATCCTTTTTACGGTTGAGTGAGGACAGGACCCTCTTGACCGTATCTTCAAAAATGATATCTACATAAAAGATTATTCCGGAAAGGGAATCAGGCGTATTGTAGAAAGAAAGTCGCTGACTGTAGTTGTCTTCAAAGTGGATTACTCCCGGGCCGAAATTTTCAACTGAGTCCGAGCTGGAGCAAGACACTAAAATGAGGAACAGACAAATTGGATTAAACAGCAACTTCATAAAAAGCGATATCTAATCAATTCGAGTTTATCGTCATGTTTGCTGATAGCGCTAAACATGAGTCCTTCTTGCGATACAATGGGAAAGATATAATAGCCGTCAGCAAAAAGAACCTCTTCCAGCTTATTAAAATTTATATCTGTAACAGTCAGGTAGTATTTTGGCTTTTCTTCAAGAGTCCGGACTGACGATTTATGAATTCGGTAATACAAATCATTATATCTATCAAAGATTAATGGAAAGTAATTCACCGCAGTAGCCTTATGGGTATACCTGGCCAAATCTATACCATTGCTAAAGTCTTTTATCGGAGGAGCCAATTGATCAGAAAAAGTGCTTTGCAATGGGTAAAGTATCGTTTTACCCTGTCGCAACGTGTATATATTCGAAGATAGCGGAAAGTTGTAAACATATTCATCATTTCGCCTGAGTAAGCCTGCTACAACCAAATCTCCGTAATCCCCCTGTAAGGACTGAAAACTCTCAGGGATAAAAACTGGCAGAGGCTTAATACGTCTCTCCCTGAGGAATACTTCAGCAATTGTGCTTTTACCATACTCCTGGGGATTTGACCTTCTCAAGGGGGTTATTCCCATAATTAAGGACTCATTTTCAACATCATATTGTAAACCACTGTATTGATTGTATTTCAACTCAAACTGGTCAAAGTCTAAACCAGTTAAATCATTCTGATGAGAGTTAATACTCAACCTTTGAATAACATGACCATCAAAGTTCATAATCGTTATAAAACTCATGTCGACAATAATGATTTCTTGATTGCACGTTACCGCCATTGCCCCTACCGACCCCACAAAGTCAGGCCCTTGCTTGGACAGGGCGATTTTCTTTAAATACTCTCTTCCGGATAGATTTATGATCGAGAGGCTATGATCAAGGTAATCGTAGAACACAATAAACTCTTGATCATTTTCAAGATAGACATAAGGAAAAATCAAATTTGAAGATACATTTGGAGGTAAAGAGATCATCAATGTATCTACCGTCACATGTGAAAGTGCGGATTCAGATGACTGGCGGTCTGGCGAGCAGGACCAGGATACCGCTATAATCAATACCAACAACCCCTGCTTCAAACTCCTAATATTATCTAAATACTTAACAGGCCTTTGAAGTGATGGTAGAGGTCACTATCTCTGGCGAGCAAACGTCCTGAATGGTCTTGAGTGTTTGACCACAGCGATAATCCCAACCTGCACAGTTGCTATTAAAGTCAGAATGAGCCTGTGCCAATTGAGATGACCCACAAACCCAGATATAACCTCCTGCCTCGCAGCTACTACTACTCGTTACAGAGGCAATACTCTCCTCTTCTTGAGCCATCACTATCTTAACATTAACTAACATTAAAAATAAGATGGACACGAATATTAATAGCTCTCTCTTTTTCAGAAACCTTTTATTCTCTCTCATATCATGAATTAACTTATTATTCACAACAAGTTATATTTTTTGTTATAAATAACAAAAAACAAACTCCATAAATCATTCAAAATAGGCAGTCAAACAAAGTGAGCAACTTCGTAAAAGCACAAAAAAAGGCCGCGATTTCTCGCGGCCTTTCAATTATATCAACAGGTACTGTTATACCTTGATCTCTACATCTACTCCACTTGGCAGTTCAAGCTTCATCAGTGCATCCACAGTTTTAGCGCTGCTAGAATAGATATCTACCAGTCTTTTGTAGGTGCAAAGCTGAAATTGCTCACGTGATTTTTTATTCACGTGTGGAGATCTCAACACTGTAAATTTCTCTTTCACTGTTGGCAGTGGAATAGGACCACTCACAATAGCGCCAGTTGTTTTCACAGCTCTTACAATCTTCTCTGATGACTTATCCACCAGGTTGTGATCGTATGACTTCAATTTAATTCTGATCTTCTGTGTCATTATCTTATGAATTTACAGCTTATTCTCCTTTTGCTTTTTTAATCACCTCATCAGCGATGTTCTTAGGCACCACGTCATAGTGTGAGAAGGTCAAACTGGCAGTAGCTCTACCGGATGACATTGTTCTCAAATCAGTGACATAACCGAACAGCTCCGAAAGTGGCACGGTGGCTTTCACCACGGAAGAGGTACCTTTGGTATCCATCCCTTTCATCATCCCTCTTCTTCTGTTCAGGTCACCTGTGATAGACCCAGTGTACTCATCAGGAGTCACTACATCCACAGACATGATTGGCTCCATCAGTTTCGGACCAGCTTTCCTGGCTGCTTCCCTGAAACCCATTCTGGCTGCCAGTTCGAAAGACAGGGAATCTGAATCCACATCGTGGAATGATCCGTGGTACAAACGAACTTTCATGTCCTCTACAGGATAACCAGCTAAGGGACCATTATCCATGGCTGTTTTGAAACCCTTCTCAATCGCAGGAATAAATTCTTTAGGAATCACACCTCCTACAATATTGTTTACAAATTGTAAACCTCTTTCTTCAACATCCTCGTCTTTCGGGCCTATCTCAAATACGATATCGGCAAACTTACCTCTACCACCTGACTGCTTTTTATAGACCTCTTTGTGCTCAATAGTCTGTGTGATGGCTTCTTTGTAAGCTACCTGAGGTGCTCCCTGATTCACTTCTACTTTGAACTCTCTTTTCAGACGGTCCATGATGATATCAAGGTGAAGTTCACCCATACCTCTCAGAATAGTCTGTCCGGTTTCTTCGTCAGTATTTACAGTCAATGTCGGATCTTCCTCTACGAGCTTGGCAATGGCCATACCGAGTTTATCAACATCAGCCTGAGTTTTAGGCTCAATGGCGTAACCGATTACCGGATCAGGGAAATCCATAGATTCGAGAACGATCTTAGACTTCTCATCACACAGTGTATCACCGGTTTTGATATCCTTGAAACCTACTACTGCAGCGATATCACCGCAATGTAGTTTATCAATTTGATTCTGCTTATTAGCATGCATCTGGAAGATTCGTGAAATACGCTCTTTCTTCTGTGTCCTTGTATTGAATACATAAGAACCTGAATCGAGCATACCTGAGTACGATCTTACAAAGCACAGTCGGCCCACAAAGGGGTCAGTTGCAATCTTAAAAGCCAGGGCTGCAAACGGATCATCGGGAGATGGCTTACGCTTGGTAGGCTCCTCTGTATCAGGGTTAGTACCCACGATACTGTCTCTGTCGAGCGGAGATGGCAATAGCTCCATCACATAATCCAGAAGGGTCTGCACACCTTTGTTTTTGAAAGCAGAACCACACATCATTGGCACAAAGGCCAAATCGATAGTAGCAGCTCTCAAAGCAGCGATGATCTCTTCTTTAGAGATAGACTCAGGATCTTCGAAGTACTTTTCAAGGAGCGTTTCATCGTACTCGGCTACTGCCTCCAGCAGGTTCTCTCTGTACTCATTCACCTCGTCTACCATATCCTCAGGAATCGGCACTTCTTCAAATGTCATTCCCTGGTCTTCTTCATTCCATACGATTGCTCTGTTCTCAACCAGATCAACCACACCTTTGAATGTTTCTTCACCACCAATAGGCAACTGCAATGGAACGGCCTTAGTACCCAGCATTTCTTTCACCTGCTTACACACATTCAGAAAATCGGCACCTGCACGGTCCATTTTATTTACAAATCCTATTCTGGCTACTTTGTAATTATCGGCCAGTCTCCAGTTAGTCTCTGACTGTGGCTCAACACCATCTACAGCTGAAAAGAGGAATACCAAACCATCCAACACTCTCAAAGAACGGTTCACTTCAACAGTAAAATCAACGTGACCGGGAGTATCGATAATATTGATATGATACTGATCACCTTTGTAGGGCCAGAATACGGTAGTAGCGGCAGAAGTAATAGTAATACCTCTTTCCTGCTCCTGCTCCATCCAGTCCATAGTGGCTGCGCCATCATGAACTTCACCAATCTTGTGAGAAACACCTGTATAATACAGAACGCGCTCAGTGGTGGTGGTTTTACCTGCATCAATATGCGCTGCAATACCGATGTTACGGGTAAATCTTAAATCTCTTGCCATTGTAGTCTAGGAATTAAAATCTAAAGTGTGAAAAGGCTTTATTCGCATCAGCCATTCTGTGGGTATCATCTTTCTTCTTCACAGCAGCTCCTTCTCCCTTAGAACCGGCAATAATTTCGCCAGCCAGTCTTTCCATCATGGTTTTTTCTCCCCTTTTTCTGGCAAAACTGATCATCCACTTGATTCCCAGTGAAGTCTTACGACCAGGGCGCACTTCTATAGGCACCTGAAAAGTGGCTCCTCCCACTCTACGGCTCTTAACTTCAACTGAAGGCATGATGTTATTCAATGCTTTCTTCCAAGTCTCAAGACCATTCTCACCCGTACGTTCTTCTACCAATGCTATCGCATCATAAAAGATACCGTAGGCAATACTCTTCTTCCCGTCAACCATCAGGTAGTTCACGAACTTCGTTACCAAAGTATCATGGAACTTTGGGTCCGGAAGAATATATCTCTTCTTTGGTTTAGATTTTCTCATTAGTTATAAAATTCTATTTTTTCGTTTTAGGTCTTTTGGCACCATATTTTGATCTTCTCTGCAGACGACCATTCACACCAGCGGTATCTAATGCTCCTCTGATGATGTGGTATCTCACACCGGGAAGGTCTTTCACTCTTCCTCCTCTGATCAATACAATTGAGTGCTCCTGAAGGTTGTGACCTTCACCTGGGATGTACGCATTTACTTCCTTACCATTGGTCAACCTTACTCTGGCTACTTTTCTCATAGCTGAGTTTGGCTTCTTTGGTGTAGTAGTATATACCCTTGTACAAACCCCTCTTCTTTGTGGGCAGCTGTCCAGAGCAGGTGATTTCGACTTAGAAGTCAATTTCTTTCTGCCCTTTCTTACTAATTGTTGTATAGTAGGCATTTACAATTATTTAGATTTTATTTTCCTAGTTACAAATTTCGGACTGCAAAGGTAGCAAAAGAAGTAAATGAATCAAACACCTCACATTAAATAAATGCGCAGTCTAATTCACTCATTTTCACCACCTAAACAGTGCTGTATTCATAAAAAATGGGTTGCTCATCACAACCCATTTCTTTTCTTTCAATTCTATAAGTCAGGCTTCCCCCATAGTCCCCCCGAAATTCATCGGAAAGCTGGGAGCCTCATCTGAGTGCTTAACGGGACCAAAAGCAGCTTCGTACTTATCGATGTTGTCTTTCAGTGCCATCAGCAATCTCTTGGCATGCTCAGGCGTGATCACGATTCTCGATTTCACCTTTGCCTTGGGCACACCTGGCATCATCTTAATAAAGTCAATCACAAACTCACTGTTAGAGTGAGCGATCATGGCCAGATTTACGTATTCACCGTCTGCTACTTCCTCAGTCAGTTCAATATTCAGCTGGTTCTGATCTCCTTTTTGCTCTGCCATTTCAGTATTCTACTTCTTCTGCAGACTCTGCTCTGTAAGCTGCCTTGGCAGCCATCAGGTTTTCGTACTCTTCTCTGTTTCCAACAATCAGGTCGTCATATTTTCTGAGCCCTGTTCCTGCCGGAATAAGGTGTCCTACAATCACATTTTCTTTCAGGCCTTTTAGATCATCCGCTTTACCTCTGATAGAGGCTTCACTCAATACCTTGGTAGTTTCCTGGAAAGAAGCGGCAGAGATAAAGCTCTCAGTACCCAGTGATGCCTGGGTGATACCCTGAAGTTTAGGGCTGGATACGGCAGGCTGCGCATCCCGCACCTCTGCCAGTTTCATATCCCTTCTTCTCAGGCTTGAGTTCTCATCACGCAGTTGCCTTGGGGACACAATCTGACCCGCTTTCAGGTTTTCAGATTCTCCCGGCTCCATTACCACTTTCATATCAAGAATAGAGTCATTTTCTTCTCTGAAAACAAACTTATCCACTACCTGACCAGGCAGGAAGCTGGTATCACCAGCATCTTTGATCTCTACTTTCTGCATCATCTGCTTCACGATTACCTCAATGTGCTTGTCATTGATTTTCACACCTTGCAGACGATATACTTCCTGAATTTCATTCACCAGGTACTCCTGCACAGCAGTCGGCCCCTGGATATTCAAAATATCATTTGGTGTAGTTGCACCATCTGACAACGAATAACCAGCTCTTACAAAGTCATTGTCCTGCACCAGAATGTGCTTAGACAACGGCACCATGTATTTCTTCTTCACGCCATCTTTCGACTCGATAAAGATTTCACGGTTACCACGCTTGATACCTCCGTAAGTAACGACACCGTCAATCTCAGAAACTACAGCCGGGTTAGAAGGGTTTCTGGCTTCGAAAAGCTCGGTTACCCTTGGCAGACCCCCCGTAATATCTCTGGATTTACCCATCGTTCTTGGAATCTTGGCCAGTGGCTGACCAATCTTCACGGTATCACCTTCATCAACTGCAAGGTGAGCCCCTACAGGAATATTGTACGCTTTAGAGTTATCCTTGGCGTTTACAACCACTGCCGGGTTTTTGGTTTTATCTTTCGTATCAGTGATAACTTTCTCTCTGTGGCCTGTTTGCTCATCAAACTCCTCTTTGAAAGTCACACCTTCTTCAATCGCATCAAATTCAATCTTACCATCAAACTCTGAGAGGATTACCGCATTGTACGGATCCCACTTACAAAGCTCCTGCCCTTTCACTACTTTGTCGCCCTTCTTCACCTGAAGGAAAGCACCATAAGGCACGTGATTTGAGATCAGCAGTTTTTTGGTTTTAGGGTCAAGAATCTGAATTTCACCAGTTCTACCCATAACTACTTCAGTCGCATTACCATCGGCATCTGTCGAGGACAATGACCTTACTTCTTCAAATTCAATCACACCATCGAACTTGGCTTTCACTGTAGCATCAACAGCAATGTTTGATGCAGTACCTCCCACGTGGAAGGTTCTTAATGTAAGCTGTGTACCCGGTTCACCAATAGACTGTGCAGCAATTACACCCACAGCTTCTCCTCTTTGTACCATTCTGTTAGTAGAGAGGTTTCTACCGTAACACTTAGCACAAACACCTCGCTTGGTTTCACAGGTAAGCACTGACCTGATTTCTACCTCTTCAATACCAGTCTCTTCTTCGATGTGCGTGGCAATTGCCTCTGTGATCTCATCACCTGAAGCTACAATCAGCTCTTCAGTGATTGGGTCATATACGTCATGTACTGAAACACGGCCGAGAATACGCTCGCTCAGTGCTTCTACTACATCTTCATTGTCTTTTAGTGCTGACACTGTCAGGCCTCTGAGTGTACCGCAATCTTCTTCGTTCACCACTGCATCCTGCGCCACATCTACCAGACGTCTGGTGAGGTAACCCGCATCCGCAGTTTTCAATGCCGTATCGGCCAAACCTTTACGTGCACCGTGAGTTGAGATAAAGTACTCCAGTACATCCAGTCCTTCTTTAAAGTTAGACAAAATCGGGTTTTCAATGATCGCACCTACAGAGCCTGCAAGGTTTTTCTGTGGCTTGGCCATCAGACCTCTCATACCGCCCAGCTGACGAATCTGCTCTCTTGATCCCCTCGCACCGGAGTGCATCATCATGTAGATCGAGTTGAATCCCTGACGGTCTTCCGCCATTTCATCCATCAGATCATTAGTCAGTTTGGTATTAACGTGCGTCCAGATATCAATTACCTTATTGTAACGCTCATTATCTGTGATCAGACCCATGAGATAGTTTTGCCAAACTTCGTCTACCTCTGCTTTAGCTCCCGCTACTAGGTCTTCTTTATGGCTGGGAATGTGAATATCATTCAGTCCCATTGACAAACCACCTTTGTATGCCATTTGGAAACCAAGCTCTTTGATATCATCAAGGAACTGAGCTGTTCTGGCAATACCGGCAATGCTGAATACTCTTGAAATAATTTTCTGGAGCTTCTTCTTGGTCAGCAATTCGTCTACGTAGCCTACTTCTTCAGGCACTGTCTGATTGAAAAGCACCCTACCGGCCACTGTTTCGATCATTTTTTCTACCAGCTCTTCGTTTTCACGAACTTTGGCCTTCACGTGAATGTAAGCGTGCTTAGACAGCTTGCCTTCGTTCATCGCGATGATGACCTCTTCTGCACTGTAGAAACGCATGCCTTCGCCCTGCTCCTTATGATCATTGGTAGATTTTCTACCCTTGGTCACATAGTAAAGTCCTAATACCATATCCTGAGAAGGTACAGTAATCGGGGCTCCGTTCGCAGGGTTCAGAATGTTGTGAGAAGATAGCATCAGCATAGAAGCTTCCATCACAGCATCGTGGCCCAGTGGTACGTGAACAGCCATTTGGTCACCATCAAAATCCGCATTGAAGGCGGTACAAACGAGCGGGTGCAACTGAATAGCTTTTCCTTCAATCAGTTTTGGCTGAAATGCCTGAATACCCAGCCTGTGCAGTGTTGGTGCCCGGTTAAGCAATACAGGGTGTCCTTTCAATACATTTTCCAGGATATCCCAAACCACAGGATCTTTGCGATCTACAATTTTCTTAGCCGACTTGACAGTCTTCACAATACCTCGCTCTATCAGCTTTCTGATAATGAAAGGTTTGAAAAGCTCAGCTGCCATGTTTTTGGGCAGTCCGCACTCATGCAGTTTGAGTTCAGGTCCTACTACAATCACGGAACGGCCAGAGTAGTCAACCCTTTTACCCAGCAGGTTTTGACGGAAACGACCTTGCTTACCTTTAAGCATATCACTCAAAGACTTCAGGGCTCTGTTACCATCAGAACGAACTGCATTTACTTTTCTACTGTTGTCGAATAATGAATCGACAGCTTCCTGAAGCATACGTTTCTCATTTCTGAGAATTACTTCTGGTGCTTTAATATCTATTAATCTTTTCAGCCGGTTGTTTCTGATGATCACCCTTCTGTAGAGATCGTTCAAATCTGATGTAGCAAATCTACCACCATCCAAAGGCACGAGAGGTCTCAGTTCCGGTGGAATAACAGGTACCATCTTGATGATCATCCATTCAGGACGGTTCTCAATTCTGGTCCGTGCATCACGGAAAGCTTCTACCACCTTCAGTCTTTTCAAAGCTTCTGCTTTTCGCTGCTGAGAGGTATCGGTAGCTGCCTGGTGACGTAGTGCATAAGAAAGCTCATCGAGCTCTATTCTTGCAAGCAACATCTCCAGTGCTTCGGCACCCATTTTGGCAATAAACTTCTGTGGATCATCGTCATCCAGCATTTGGTTTTCTCTTGGAAGTTTATCCAGAATATCCAGATACTCATCCTCTGTGAGGAAATCCATGTATGCAATACCTTCTTCTTCTTTAATACCAGACTGTATTACGACATAACGCTCGTAATAAATGATCTGATCCAGTTTCTTGGTTGGCAAACCAAGAAGGTATCCGATTTTATTTGGCAAAGATTTGAAGTACCAGATATGCGCTACAGGCACCACCAGTTCGATGTGGCCCATACGCTCTCTTCTAACCTTCTTCTCAGTTACTTCCACACCGCAACGATCGCAGATGATGCCTTTGTATCTGATTCTTTTGTATTTACCGCAATGACATTCCCAATCCTTTACAGGCCCGAATATTCTTTCACAGAATAAACCGCCCATCTCAGGTTTGTAAGTCCTATAGTTGATGGTTTCCGGTTGGGTAACTTCACCATGAGAAGACTCAAGGATCGATTCCGGAGAAGCCAAGCTAATAGTAACTTTATCGAAGTCGTTGTTTAGTTTTCTATTCTTTTTAAACGCCATAGCTTTTTTAAATTCAAGTTGTTAGGCACAAAGCCAAAAGATTTAAACGGTTTTAGTCGAGTGTGATTTCCAACGCCAAACCTCTCAATTCGTGAACCAGTACATTGAATGATTCAGGAATGTTTGGTTTAGGGATAATCTCACCTTTCACGATTGCTTCGTAAGCCTTCGCTCTACCGATTACATCATCTGACTTCACAGTCAGGATTTCCTGAAGTACGTGTGATGCGCCAAATGCCTCCAGTGCCCATACTTCCATCTCTCCAAAACGCTGTCCACCAAACTGTGCTTTACCACCTAGCGGTTGCTGTGTAATAAGTGAGTATGGTCCGATAGACCTAGCGTGCATTTTGTCATCAACCAGGTGGCCCAGTTTCAGCATATATGCAATACCTACTGTTACAGGCTGATCAAAGCGCTGTCCGGTAAGGCCATCGTAGAGATAAGCACGTCCTGCATCGGGCAGGCCAGCTTCGGCCAGTTCGGCCTGCACCTCTTCCATGGTAGCACCATCGAAAATAGGTGTTGCATACTTCTTACCTAACTCAAGTCCTGCCCAGGCCAGTACGGTCTCATAAATCTGCCCGATGTTCATCCTTGAAGGTACACCGAGAGGGTTTAACACGATATCCATTGGAGTACCGTCTTCCAGGAATGGCATGTCTTCTTCACGCACAATCCTGGCAACCACACCTTTGTTACCATGACGACCCGCCATTTTATCGCCAACCTTCAGCTTACGTTTTTTGGCAATATATACTTTGGCAAGTTGTACAATACCGGTTGGTAACTCATCACCTACCTCAATGGTGAAACGCCTGCGTTTGAATTCTCCCGCAATCTCGTTTCTTTTGAGGTTATAATTTTTCACCATTCTGATGATCAGCTGGTTGGTGTTGGCATCAGTTGTCCAACCATCCAGATTCAAATCAGAAATCAGGTTTACCTCAGCCTGAACATTGTAGTTACTTTCGTCTCTGTAAATGTTCTTTTCAGGAAACAGGTTTTCGCTGATGTTCGTCTTATTGAATTTGACTCCTTTAGAGATTACTTCATCACCAAATTTGTGAATTACTCCCTGAGATGTCTTGCCCTGAAGCAGCGTAAACAATTTGTCAACCATTTGATTTCTCACAGCAGTCAAATCCTTGCTGTACTGCGCCTTCAGCACTTCAACCTCTTTCTTAGACTTAGCTCTCAAATCCTTGTCCTTCTTAGGACGAGAGAACAGCTTGGTACCAATTACTACTCCCCGCAATGATGGAGATGCTTTCAATGAAGCGTCTTTTACGTCACCTGCTTTGTCTCCAAAGATGGCTCTCAGTAATTTTTCTTCCGGAGTTGGATCTGTTTCTCCCTTCGGAGTGATTTTTCCTATCAGGATATCACCTTCTTTAATCTCAGCGCCTACTCTGATGATTCCGTGCTCATCCAGGTTTTTAACTGCTTCTTCGCTTACGTTTGGAATCTCAGAAGTCAGTTCTTCTTCACCTCGCTTGGTATCTCTTACTTCGAGCTCATATTCGTCAATGTGGATAGAGGTGAATACATCATCTCTTACCACTCTTTCGGAAATTACAATGGCATCCTCAAAATTATAACCCTGCCATGGCATATAAGCCACCCTCAGGTTTTTACCAAGTGCCAACTCACCGTCCTGTGTAGAGTAGCCTTCACACAACACCTGCCCTTTTTTCACCGGCTGACCTTTCAGTACAATCGGAGTAAGGTTAACAGAAGTATCCTGATTGGTTCTCTGGAATTTAATGAGGTTATATGTTTTATATTCATTACCAAAGTTCACCAACTGATCTTCTTCAGTCTCTTTGTATTTGATAATAATCTTAGTGGCATCTACATAATGTACAACTCCCTCTTCTTCTGCAATCACAAGCGTACGAGAATCTCGTGCAGCCCTGGCCTCCAGTCCGGTACCCACAATAGGGGCTTCCGGCTTCAGCAAAGGCACTGCCTGCCGCTGCATGTTTGATCCCATCAAAGCACGGTTGGCATCATCATGTTCCAGGAACGGAATCAGAGAAGCTGCCACCGACACAATCTGGTTAGGTGCTACATCCATATAGGTAAGCTCTTTGGGCTCTACCAGCGGGAAGTCACCTTCGTATCTTGCTTTTACTTTATCATTTACAAATGCTCCCGTATCTTCAATCGGTGCATTTGCCTGTGCAATGTTGTGCGTATCTTCTTCTTCTGCAGTCAGGTAAACCACATCTTCAGACATGTTCACATTTCCTTCATTCACCTTTCTGTAAGGTGTTTCTATGAAGCCCATGCTGTTTACTTTGGCATGTACACAGAGTGAGGAAATCAAACCAATATTCGGGCCTTCCGGTGTTTCAATAGTACAAAGACGCCCGTAGTGTGTGTAGTGAACGTCACGCACCTCAAAACCTGCTCTTTCACGAGACAGACCTCCGGGACCCAACGCAGACATTCTTCGCTTGTGCGTAATTTCAGCCAGTGGGTTGGTCTGGTCCATGAACTGAGACAATTGGTTGGTACCAAAGAATGAGTTGATCACTGAAGACAAAGTCCTGGCGTTGATAAGATCAACCGGCTTGAAGTCTTCATTGTCACGAACGTTCATTCTTTCCTTAATAGTTCTGGCCATACGCGCCAGGCCTACGCCAAACTGAGCATAAAGCTGCTCACCGACAGTTCTTACTCTTCTGTTAGACAAGTGATCGATATCATCGACAACTGCTTTTGAGTTAATCAAACCAATCAGGTATTTCACGATTGAAATAATATCCTCTGTGGTCAGGACCAGTTTTTCTGAATCAATTTCCAGATTCAGTTTCTTATTGATCCTGTACCTGCCCACTTCACCAAGGTTGTATCTCTTATCTGAGAAGAACAGGCTTTGGATAATATCACGAGCGGTTTGTTCGTCAGGTGCCTCAGTATTTCTGAGTTGACGATAAATCTGCTCTACTGCTTCCTTTTCAGAGTTTGAGTTATCCTTCTGGAGGGTATTGTAAATAATCGTGAAATCCGCAATATTGATATCCTCTCTGTGCAAGATGATTGTTTCAACACCTGAATCCATGATCAGATCGACATCCTCTTCGGCAAGAATAGAGTCTCTTTCCAGCAGCACTTCATTTCTATCGATAGAAACAACCTCTCCTGTATCTTCATCCACGAAGTCTTCAGTCCAGGTTCTCAGTACTCTGGCAGCCAGTTTTCTACCAATCGCTTTTTTGAGTGGTGTTTTCTTAGCCTCTACTTCTTCAGACAAACCAAACAGATCCAGAATATCCTTATCAGTGCCATAACCGATAGCTCTCAGGAGCGTAGTTACCGGAAATTTCTTTTTTCGATCGATATAAGCATACATGACGCTGTTTACGTCAGTTGCAAACTCAATCCATGATCCTTTAAATGGAATGATTCTGGCAGAATACAACGGGGTTCCGTTGGTGTGCTTGCTTTGCGCAAAGAATACACCCGGAGACCTGTGCAGTTGAGATACAATAACTCTTTCGGCACCGTTGATTACAAATGACCCTTTTTCGGTCATGTAAGGAATATTACCCAGGAATACCTCTTGTTCCATGGTTTCGAAATCCTCATTGTCCTCATCATTACAAGAGAGTCTCAATTTAGCTTTCAACGGAACTGAGTACGTCAAACCTCTGTCAACACACTCTGAAACATCATATTTCGGAGGATCTACCAGATAGTCAACGAACTCCAATACAAAGTTTTCTCGGGAATCAGAGATTGGGAAGTTCTCAGAAAAAACCTTGAATAATCCATCCTGGGTTCTTTTATCAGCGGGGGTTTCCAGCTGAAAAAAGTCTTCGAAAGATTTTACCTGAACATCCAGGAAGTCAGGATAATCCAGAATCGACTTAATGGATGAAAAATTTATTCTTTCTGATTGATTTGCTATAGCCAAGGCCGTATTTTTTTAGTTCAAACTAATCTTAGTGGTGTACTCAAAGCGTACACTGGCTTTTTGTGTGATGTGCCTCAAAAACACATACAAACAGGAAAAGACCCGTGATTCCGTTCCGAAAAATCGGACCGCAACCAGGGCCTGTTCCAGCGCCATAACTAAAGTATGGCTTGTCAAATTATTTAAGCTCTACTTCAGCACCAGCTTCTTCAAGCTGCTTTTTCAAAGCTTCTGCTTCTTCTTTAGCTACTCCTTCTTTGATTGCTTTAGGAGCGCTATCAACGATTTCTTTAGCATCTTTCAGTCCAAGACCGGTCAGTTCTTTTACCAGCTTAACAACTGCCAACTTAGACCCACCTGGAGCAACAAGTACTACATCGAATTCAGACTTCTCTTCAGCAGCTGCATCGTCACCACCACCAGCAGCAGGGCCAGCTACAGCTACAGCAGCAGCTGCGGGCTCGATACCATACTCACTCTTAAGAATATCAGCTAATTCATTTACTTCTTTCACAGTCAAGTTTACCAACTGCTCTGCGAAATCTTTCAAATCTGCCATTGTAATTTTTAATTTAAAATTCTAAAACCTTGATTAATAATTAATTTTCACGCTCAGACAACGTCTTGAGTATACCAGCCAGTTTGCCACCTGCTCCCTGGAGACCAGAGATAACATTTTTAGCAGGAGACTGCAGCAAGCCAATAACTTCACCAATAAGCTCTGCTTTCGACTTCAGCTCACTTAAGGTATCCAACGTATCATCTCCAATGAAAAGATCTGTGTCGATGGAAGCACCTTTCAACACTGGAGTTTCTTTTTTGCCTGATTTCTTTCTAAATTCCTTGATCAGTTTTGCAGGAGCATTCGCATTCTCAGCTGAGAACATGATGCCTGAAAAACCTTTCAAAACCGCGTCATTGAATGGCGTATAATCCGCGTCCATTCTTTCCAGAGCTTTCTGGATGAGCGTATTCTTAAATACTCTGTATTCTACTCCTTTGTCGAAACAGAGTCTACGCAATGCGTTCGTATCAGCTACCGACATTCCGGAAGCGTCAGTGATGTAGAAGTGACTGTTATCAGAAAATCTCTGTACCAGGTCTTCAATTACTACTGCTTTTTCTTCTCTTGTCATGATTATAATCCGGATATGGAGCTTTTATCAACTTTAACACCTGGACTCTGGGTCGTAGATATATTAATACTCTTAAAATAAGTACCTTTTGCAGAGGCAGGTTTCATCTTAGAAAGTGTCAGGATCACTTCAGCTGCGTTTTCAGCAATTTTCTCTGGTGAGAAAGATGACTTACCAACGCTGGTGTGAATGATTCCGAATTTATCGACTTTAAAGTCAATTTTACCTCCTTTAACTTCCTGAACTGCTTTTGCTACGTCCAAAGTAACTGTACCAGACTTCGGGTTAGGCATCAATCCTCTTGGTCCCAGTACTCTACCAAGGCGACCTACTTTAGCCATTACTGTAGGCATTGTGATGATAACATCAATATCAGTCCATCCTCCTTCGATTTTGGTGATATATTCATCAAGGCCTACATAGTCAGCACCGGCATCTTTTGCTTCCTGCTCTTTGTCAGGCGTGCAAAGCACCAATACTTTCACTTCTTTACCCGTTCCGTGTGGAAGTGCTACTACACCTCTCACCATCTGATCTGCTTTTCTGGGATCCACCCCCAAGCGTACATCTATATCAACAGAAGCATCGTAACTTGCACCATTAATTTGCTTAATAATGCTAGACGCTTCGTCTAATGAGTACTGCTTAGTGGGATCATATTTACTGAAAGCTTCTTTTTGCTTTTTTGTCAACTTTGCCATTTGTACAAATCTTTAGTTTTTCCAGGGAGCGGTCCCTGTAACCCTCAATCCCATACTTCTCGCTGTACCGGCCACCATTTTCATGGCTGATTCAATGGTAAACGCATTTAAATCAGGCATTTTAACTTCAGCTATCTCTTTTACCTGGTCCCAGCTGACACTACCCACTTTGATGCGGTTAGATTCAGCAGAACCTTTTTTCACTTTAGAAGCTTCCATTAACATGACAGGTGCCGGTGGAGTTTTAATTACAAAGTCAAAAGACTTATCAGAATATATAGTAATAAGCACAGGCAGTACCTGACCCATTCTATCCTGAGAACGTCCGTTGAATTGCTTACAAAACTCCATGATGTTAAGTCCTTTTGCACCAAGTGCAGGACCTACCGGTGGAGAAGGATTGGCTTGGCCTCCCTTGACTTGTAACTTTAGGTAACCAGTTATTTCCTTAGCCATTTCAATCTTGTTTTTCGACTTGCATGTAACTTAATTCAACAGGGGTATTGCGGCCGAAAATCTTAACCATAACATTAAGCTTTCTACGTTCCTCAAATACCTCCTCTATAGTACCGGTAAATCCACTGAAAGGACCATCCATTACTTTAATGGTCTCTCCAACTATATATGGAGTATCTAGTTGTTCATCAAAATCATCAATCTCTTCAACCTTACCTAAGATACGGTCGACTTCTCCTTGACGTAATGGGACTGGCGGTTTGGAAGCTTGACCAGCCTTTTGACCTAAAAACCCTATGATACCCGGGATACTTTTAATCATGTGCATAACTTCGCCATTGGCGAGATCAGCCTGTACCATGATATAGCCAGGAAACATATTACGATCGCGCGAACGTTTTTTACCGTTACGCATTTCATAAATTTTCTCGGAGGGAATTAATACCTGAGGAATAAAGTCCGTGAAGTTCTCACGATCTATTTCATTATCCAGATACTCTTTCGCTTTCCGTTCCTGACCAGATACAGCCCTGACCATATACCATTTGACTTCAGCCATTACCTATGATCTTATTATTTCAAACTGTAAAACCAATCCATTGCATTATCGAATCCCAGATCCATTGCACCTATTATCAAGGCGAAAATCAAGGAAGCAACAAGTACCAACACTGAACTGCTTTGCAGATCAGAATATTTAGGCCAACTCACCTTGTGTCTCATCTCTACGTAAGACTCCTGGATAAATGACTTCAGTTTATTCATTGGTTTAACTTTTTATTATCTCAGCACGGGTGGTAAGATTCGAACTCACGACCTTTGGTTTTGGAGACCACTGCTCTACCGACTGAGCTACACCCGTGTATTTGTTACAAACATCTTACTCACAGCTAAAACGCGCTTTCAACCATTTTTTGACCGCTTATTTACTAAAGAGATTTGAATGGAAATCCACGCATCCGTCAAGACAGAAGCCTAAAACGGGCTGCAAATGTAGACATTTTCTATTAATGAAACAAACGCGTTTCCGAAAAAAATCGAAAACGCGTTTGATATTTTTTAGCTATGTAAAAGGCTTAGTCCAGAATTTCAGTTACCTGACCGGCACCTACTGTTCTACCACCTTCTCTGATTGCGAATCTCAAACCTGGCTCAAGAGCCACTTTGTTGATCAACTCAACTTCAATAGTTACGTTATCACCTGGCATAACCATTTCAACATCGGCAGGGAGACTGATCTCACCTGTCACGTCTGTGGTTCTCAGGTAAAACTGAGGACGATATTTCTTAAAGAATGGAGTATGACGTCCACCTTCTTCTTTTGAAAGCACATATACTTCCGCTTTGAAGTGAGCGTGAGGATTCACAGAACCTGGCTTACAAATAATCATACCTCTAGTGATCTGAGACTTCTCAATACCTCTGAGCAAAAGACCAACATTATCGCCAGCCTCACCTCTGTCAAGAATCTTGCGGAACATCTCAACACCAGTCACTGTAGATTTCAAACCTTCAGCACCCATACCGATGATGTCAACAGCGTCACCAGAGTTGATCACACCTCTTTCGATTCTACCAGTAGCAACAGTACCACGACCTGTGATCGAGAATACGTCTTCTACAGGCATCAGGAAGTCTTTGTCAGTCAAACGCTCAGGAAGTGGAATATACTCATCCACAGCAGCCATCAGTTCAGTGATTTTTTCTACCCACTGCGGCTCGTTATTCAACCCACCAAGAGCTGAACCCTGAATTACAGGAATATCATCACCTGGGAATTCGTAGAAAGAAAGCAATTCTCTTACTTCCATTTCAACAAGCTCCAAAAGCTCTTCATCGTCAACAAGATCTACTTTGTTCATGAAAACAACCAAAGCAGGTACACCTACCTGCCGAGCAAGAAGGATATGCTCTCTTGTCTGTGGCATAGGACCATCAGTAGCAGCTACAACAAGGATAGCACCGTCCATCTGAGCGGCACCAGTTACCATGTTCTTAACGTAATCCGCGTGACCTGGACAATCAACGTGAGCGTAGTGTCTGTTTTCTGTTTGGTACTCTACGTGAGAAGTATTAATAGTAATACCTCTTTCTTTTTCCTCAGGAGCGTTATCGATCGAGGAGAAGTCTTTAATTTCAGCAAGACCCGCGTTTGCTAAAACAGTAGTAATTGCAGCAGTTAATGTGGTCTTACCGTGGTCAACGTGACCGATAGTACCAATATTAACGTGCGGCTTGGAACGGTCAAAGGTTTCTTTAGCCATAATTGAAAATTAGTTAATATTTAATCAGATAAATTACTTTTTAAAATCGGTTGACATTCAACCAACACTGAGCCAATGACGAGATTTGAACTCGTGACCTCTTCCTTACCAAGGAAGCGCTCTACCCCTGAGCTACATCGGCTTTAAAGAGAAAATCCAACGCTCTCAGCTTCATTAATACTAGACTCAGAACCTTGAAATGTAACTCAAAGTCAGAGCGGGTGACCAGGTTCGAACCGGCGACCTACAGCTTGGAAGGCTGTCGCTCTACCAACTGAGCTACACCCGCTTGTGCGCCACAGCTCTACTGAAAGCGCACAGGCGCCTTCAAACTATGGTGCGGTATGCCTTCGCTGAAGCTTCGGCATACACTGTGGGGGGAGCAGGATTCGAACCTGCGAAGTCATAAGACAACGGATTTACAGTCCGTCCCAGTTGGCCGCTTTGGTATCCCCCCGGATAAATTCAATCTCTAAAAGAACATCGTAATGATTCCTCCCTTAAAAAGGAAGTGCAAAATTATACCCTTTTTTATTTTATTCAAATATTTGCGAGAAAAAGATGAAGTATTTTCCGGCAACACGAAAAACGGCCTCTGTGCAGCCTCAAAGCTCATTTCCCGCCTGTTCACGGAACTGCTTATTTCCGTAAAAAGTACCTGCGTTGACAGCTCTTGCGATTCCAAATACTTACCTATATTTGCATGATTTGACGCTGCATATTATTCCTGAATTCCTGTTATGTAAATGGAAATAAATATGCATAAACACTATCAACAACAACTCCAGCGATGTATAGCGTAAAAGCAACTGAAGGATCATCAGAAAGGACCATTGAGATTGAGAAGGGAGCACTATCAATTGATGGCACTCAACTCAACTGGGATATTTCGAAGGTATCCGAATTTCACTACCATATTATCAGTCAGGGTAAGTCCTTTAATGCCGAACTCGTCAATGCTGACTATCAACAAAAGATGCTGACATTGAAAATTGAGGGTCAGGTCTTTGAAATGAAAGTGAAAGATAAAATGGACCAGTTACTGGAGAAAATGGGTATTGCAGCACAAAGCACAAGTGCGATCGGGGAAGTCAAAGCTCCAATGCCGGGCCTGATACTGGATATACTGATAGTAGTAGGGCAGACTGTTCAGAAAGGAGATCAACTCATGATACTGGAGGCTATGAAGATGGAAAATGTATTGAAGGCTCAGGGCGAAGGTACAGTATCTAGTATTGAAGTGGAGCAAGGCAACAGTGTAGAAAAGAATCAAGTACTCATAAAATTTTAAGCGGAGTCGAGAAAATGAAGTATAAGAGAATCTTATTGAAATTAAGTGGTGAGGCGCTGATGGGAGGCCAGCAGTATGGCATAGATCCTGAAAGGCTGGAGCAGTATGCTTTGGAGATCAAAAACATTCATGAAAAGGGCGTTGAGCTTGCCATCGTGATAGGAGGCGGAAACATATACAGGGGAGTACAGGCCGAAGCTTCAGGTATAGACAGGGTGCAAGGTGACTACATGGGTATGCTGGCCACTGTAATCAATGCCATGGCGATGCAGAGTACACTTGAAAAGCATGGTATGTACACGAGGCTGATGTCTGGCATTAAGATGGAAGCTGTGTGCGAACCTTTTATCAGAAGGAGAGCGGTAAGGCACCTTGAGAAAGGGCGTATTGTGATTTTTGGTGCTGGTATTGGCAACCCTTACTTCACTACCGACTCTACTGCCAGCCTGCGAGCCATTGAGGTTGAAGCTGATGTGGTATTGAAGGGAACGCGAGTTGACGGTGTTTACACTGCTGACCCGGAGAAGGACCCTGAAGCCACGAGAATTGATCAACTGTCTTTCGATGAGGTGATCTCTCAGGGTTATAATATTATGGACATGACCGCATTCACTTTGTGTCAGGAAAATAATGTTCCTATTATTGTTTTTGACATGAATAAGCCTGGCAATTTGATGAGCCTCATGAGTGGTGATGAAAATGTAGGCACATTAATAAGTAATTAAAAGACAAATGGAAGAGATTGAGTTTTTTCTTGACGCTGCTGAAGAGTTAATGGACAAAGCAGTTGATCATACCAAAACAGAACTGGCAAAGATCAGAGCAGGCAAAGCGATGCCGGCTATGCTGGACAGCGTGAAAGTAGAATACTACGGTTCGTTAACGCCAATAAGCCAAACTGCCTCAATCACCTCTCCGGATGCAAGAACACTGTTTGTAAAACCATGGGAGAAGAATATCATGGCTGAGATTGAAAAAGCAATCAGAAACAGTGACCTAGGGCTTAACCCCCAAAATGATGGTGAACAAATCATCATCAGCATACCGCAACTCACTGAGGAGCGCAGAATTGCCCTGGTAAAGCAAGCCAAGGCTGTGATGGAAGGTGGTAAAATAAGCATACGCAATGCCCGAAAGGAAACTAACGATGAATTGAAGCAACTGCTGAAGGACGGTGCCCCTGAGGATGCTATCAAAAGAGCTGAAGACAAGGTGCAGTCACTTACCGATACCTATAACAAGAGAATGGACGACCTGCTTGCTCAAAAGGAAACTGAGATCATGACGGTTTGAACGACCCTACCTGGAAAAGACAAAAGCTTACCTACCCGGGTAGGCTTTTTTTATGCGTATTCGTTCATGACAATGTCTTTACAATTCAATACCCCTTCTCCACAACTCAGGTAAAGTCACTTTTTAACTGGCCACTTACCCCCTATCTATGTATCGTGATTAAAGAACTGAAACCATTTATTCTCTATTTGTATAAAAAATAATTTTCGCTGTACCTATTTTTCATACATTTAAGGAATAAATAGAGACCAATGAAAGGAACTAACCTCGGTGAATTTGAAGAAGTGGTGCTACTCACCATTGCTGCCCTTACGGATGAAGCTTACAGTGTGGCCATCTGCGATGAGATATACAGGGTAACCGACCGGAAAGTAAAACTGGGCGTGGTACATGCTGTGCTGAACAGGCTGGAAGACAAAGGATTTGTAAAGTCTGAACTAGGTGAAGCCACCAAAGAAAGGGGTGGCCGCAGAAAAAGATTCTTTTCCATAACACATGCGGGCAAAGTGGCCATTACAAGGGTTAAGGCCCAAAGAGATGAATTCTGGAATCTGATCCCTGACTTTAATCTCAAAATAGCGTGAAGCAGCCTACCGGACATACGCCCCCTAAATGGGCCAACCGGTTACTGGAATGGTACTGCCGGCCGGAAAAGCTGGAGGACCTTCAGGGCGACTTACATGAGTACTTTGACAGAAATCTGGCTGACAAGGGTCTAACAAAAGCCAGGTTCAATTTTATCGTTGATGTGTTCAAGTTCATGCGTCCCTACACAATCAGAAAACTCGAAATACTCAATAATCTAACAACAATTGTCATGTTAAAAAACTATTTCAAAACCTCGATCAGAAGCATAGTCAGGAACAAGCTATTTTCTGCCATCAACATCATCGGCCTGGCCATCAGCATGTCTGTTTGCCTTCTGGCCATCAGTTTTATCACCGAGCTCGACAGCTATGACCGCTTTCATAAGGACTCAGAAAGAATGTATCGCGTAAAGAATACCTACCAGTTTCTTCAAGAGGACCCGAACGGATTTGCCTCCACCTCTATCCTTGCCGGTAAGCTCATTCAAGAACAGGTGCCGGGAATTGAGGCTTCTGTAATTATGCGCAGGGGTTTCGGAGGAGATGCTACATTGGGCGATAAAATTGTTCCATTGAGCGGTATCTACGCATCCGAGGGTTTTTTCAGTGTGTTTTCTTTTGAGCTTTTGAGAGGAAATCCTGAAACAGCACTGAGGGAACCTCAATCAGTTGTACTAACCGAAGAGACAGCAGAAAAAATGTTTAAAGGAACAGACCCTCTGGGTCAAACATTCCAGATGACGGGGAAACAAACTCCTTTTAAGGTCACTGGAGTTGTGAAAAAATTACCACATCATTCTCATATGCAGTTTGAGTCCCTGATATCACTAGTGACTTATGAAGAAGACAGGAAAAAAAGCACAGATGGCTCATACCGCCCCACCTGGAGCGACATGTGGATGAATTACGTGTATCTTAAACTAGAATCAGGAACCACACAAAGTGACATTGAAGCCCGATTAAAACCCATCAACGATGAACAAAATGAACAATCGGACAGAGTGAAAATTGAAACGAGCCTGCAGCCTTTATTATCTATCGTTGGGGGTGAAGAACTCTCTAATCAGATAGGTATGTCCATGGGCTCTGATGCCATCTGGATCATTGTGGCTCTTACTTTCATTGTCATTCTTTCAGCGGGGTTTAACTACACCAACCTTTCAATCGCCCGTTCACTAAGAAGGGCAAAAGAGGTCGGTATCAGAAAAGTAGTAGGTGCTACCCGTGGCCAGGTATTTGTACAGTTCATTATTGAAGCCACCATTATTTCCCTGATTGCACTGGTCTTTGCCTACCTTCTATTTTTCCTGATCAAGCCAGAGTTCCTTAACCTTGAGCCCGAAATTCAGCAGATGTTACTCCTGGAAAACTCTCCCAAAGTGCTGCTATTCTTCCTGCTGTTCGCCATTGTTGTAGGTGTACTGGCTGGCTTCTTCCCTGCTGCCTTCCTATCCAAACTCAAGGCGGTGAGTGTGCTGAAAGACGCAAGCTCTACCAAACTGTTTTCAAAAGTGAATATGAGAAAGGTGCTGATTGTGACGCAATTTACACTTTCCCTTATTTTCATTATTTCTGCCTCCATCGAGTTTAAGCAGTATAAGTATGCCCTGGCATTTGACCTGGGTTTTAACACAGAAAATGTACTGAACGTCAGGGTTCAGGGAAACGATATAGATCAAATGGCCAACGCATTTTCGGCCATCCCTGAGGTAAACCAAATATCTATGTCTGCCATGATTACCAGTGTAGGCAGTCGCTATGGAGAGACAATAAAATACGAGGACCCTACTGACTCTACCACGCTCTACTATAACTACATAGATGAGAACTATTTACCCCTGATGGGCAACAGGCTACTCGCAGGTACTAATTTTGAGAGCCGCCCCCTGCAAGAGGAAGAGGAAACCATTATTGTGAACGAACAGGTACTGAAGCGTTTTAATATAGGTAGCCCCCAGGAAGCCATTGACAAATACGTTCAGGTAGGCCGCAACAGCAATGGCCCCAGAAAGCTTCGCATTATCGGTGTGGTAGAAGACTTTCAATACGCAACCATTCAGGATGGCATCGAGTCATTTGGTTTTCGATACAGGCCAGACCGCTGTGAAATTCTCAATCTCAAAATAGGCTCTACCGACCTGATCACTACCATGAATAAGCTGGAGACTACCTGGGAAGAACTGGACCAGGTACATGAATTTGATGCCAGCTTTTATGATGAGCGCATTCAGCGTGCTTATGCCGAACACTCCCTCCTATTTACGATCATCGGATTTTTGGCCTTCCTGACCATATCAATTGCCGCACTCGGGCTGCTGGGCATGGGCGTATATACGGCAGAAACACGCCTGAAGGAGATAAGCATCAGAAAGGTATTAGGGGCAACTGAAGGCAGCCTGGTGAAACTGTTGGCAAGAAGTTTTATGTGGTTGTTGATAATCGCAGCAACCATTGCTGTGCCGAGCGCCTACTTTCTGTTTGATAGTGTTATTCTTGCCGATGCTGTGAACAAGGCCGACATTGGCTTTATGGAATTGTTTGCCGGTGTTATCGTCATTTTCGCCATTGGTTTTGTCACCATCGGTTCACAAACCTGGAAAGCCGCCAGGTCCAACCCGGCACAGACACTGAGGTCTGAATAAGCACCTTGTCAACACGCTGCCAATAAAAAAGGCTGGATAAATATCCAGCCTTTTTTACGTTTCAATACAACTTTCTTACCAAATGAGTGCTCTTAACGGATAGTTGGTGACAAGTAAGTTTGCTATTTAATCGTCATTTACGAATTTTATCTGTAGATTTAATCGTCATTTACGAATTAAATCACATAAAGACATGAAAGGAACGAACTTAGGAGAGTTTCAGGAATTAGTCCTTCTGACGATAGGGGTGCTTTACCCTGAAGCTTACGGTGTAGGCATCAAAGAGGAAATTTATGCCAAAACAGGACGCAAAGTCACCTTAAGCACCGTTCATGCAGCACTTAACAGGCTGGAGAAAAAAGGCCTTATCAAAAGCGAGCTTGGGGAAGCCACTAAAATACGCGGTGGCAAGCGCAAGCGATACCTGACCATCACCTCCTATGGAATTAAAATGCTCTCGGAGGCACGGTCTCAGCGGGAAGAGCTATGGAATGCCATACCGCGTGTGGTATTTGATGTAAACTGACAATGAACCAAACCATAGAAGATCACAAGCCCCCAAGGCTCGCTCAACGATTTCTCAGGTGGTACTGCAAGCCGGAGCTACTCGAAGATATTGAGGGGGACATCCATGAAGACTTCAACAAGCGCTTTACCCGGTCAGGTAAAGGCAACGCGAGGTTTTACTATTTGCTGGATGTCATTCGGTTTTTCAGGCCCTTTGTGATCAAAAAACTTTTCAAAACTCAAAATCACAATACCATGTTTAAACTCAACACCCTCATTGCTTTTCGGAACCTGGCCAAGAACAAGCTCTACTCATTCATCAACCTGACAGGCCTGGCCATTGGCATTGCCGCCTGCCTGACCATCACGCATTATGTGGTCCTTCAGCTCAGTTTTGATCGTTTTCATGAAAATGAAGGGTCGATCTACCGGGTGAATACAACTACTTATCAAAACGAAGAATACTCGGGCACGGGCATTTATTGCGGCTCTGCTCTCGGACCTGCTTTGCAGCGAGACGTTCCGGAAATTGCTACATACACAAGAATACACCCGGAGTATAATGGCGCGGTGATGAACCGGGTGGTTGATTCGGTGAATGCCAACCCTTTTCATGAAGAAGACATCATCTATGTAGAGCCCGCCTTTCTGGACATGTTTTCTTTTGAGTTGATCGAGGGCAATCCTGAAACAGCCCTGAACGACCCTAATTCAATTCTCATCAGCGAGTCGATGGCCACCAAATACTTTGGAAAGGATGCTTCCGATGCTTTTGGCCAGACTATGAAAGCGGCAGGTGGCTGGGCACCGGGCAACTATCAGATTACAGGGATTTTCAAAGATGTGCCCGCTAACTCACACCTGAAGTTTGACTTTCTGAAACCCCTGAGTAAGCTATTGCAAAACGGGCAATACACAAATGAAGGAGCGGACTGGGGGTGGACGAATTTCTTTATGTATGTGCAGTTGATAGAGCAGGCCACCGAGGCTAGTGTAGAGACAAAGATTGCGGACCTCATGCACCAGTATACCCCGGAAGACCTGGAGGCAAGTTCTTCCAGACAAGTACTTTCACTACAACCACTGGCTGATATACACCTGAGTGCTGAAACGGATGATGGCGATGGGGATTTTGCACAGCAGGAAAGCATGGGCTCCATTTACTTTATGATCCTGATTGCGGTGTTTATCCTGCTCATTGCATGGATTAACTTTATCAACCTCTCCACTGCCAAGGCAACAGAACGGGGAACGGAAATTGGCATCAAAAAAGCACTTGGAGCGTTTAGAAAGCAGCTTATCTGGCAGTTTCTCACAGAGTCGTTCTGGATTAATTTTCTGGGTGTGCTACTGGCCATCAGTCTTACCTATCTGTTCCTTCCCGTGCTGGGTAACATGATAGGAGAACCGCTGAGACTACAACCCACCAATGGCTGGTTTATCATCGGGGTACTGGCCATGATCTTTATAGGTCCGCTGCTGGCAGGCATTTACCCGGCCTTTATTCTCTCATCTTTCCGAACAGTAAACGCCTTGAAAGGGGCTTCCGACAATAAGTCTAAATACCAGTTCAATCTCAGAAAAGCACTGGTAGTATTCCAGTTTGTGATCTCTACCCTACTCATCGCAGGCACTTTCATAGTCTCCAAACAAATGGACTATATGCAAAATCAGGACACCGGCATGGATATGTCTAAAGTACTGGTGATCAAGGGCCCCAGTGTGGAAGTGACCCGGGCAAAATTCGATGCTTTTAAAAACAATATGAGCGCTTTTGCTTCGGTTGAAAGCTTTGCCACTTCCCGCAGCATTCCAGGGGCCGGCTATAATTTTGCCACTTCGGCCAGAAAACTGGCTGCAGCACAGAGCACAGAACAGCGGATAGATGTAACCTGGGTAGACAAGAATTTCTTTGACACTTACGGCATAAACCTGACGGCTGGTAGAGACTTTAAAGAAGCTGTGGCGGATGGTCCTGAAGAGGCCGTTATCAGCGAAGCTACCGCCAAAGCTTTTGGGCTCGGCACAGCTGAAGAGGCCATTGGCAGTAAAATACTGATCAGCGGAGACACCGTGTCCATTCGCGGTGTCGTGAGCGATCATAACTGGCAATCGCTGCACAAGGGCTATACTCCCAGTGCTTTTCTATTCATTCCGGCTACGGTGCGGTACATGTCACTGAAGATTAACCCTCAGAATACCCGGGCGGTAATTGATGAGGCCGAAAAGCAGTTTACCGCGGCATTTCCCGGCAACCCCCTTGAGTACTATTTTCAGGATGACTTCTTTAACAGGCAATACGAAACGGACAGAGAGCTCAAGCAAATATTCAATGCTTTTGCCGGTTTTGCCGTATTCGCGGCCTGCCTGGGCCTCTTCGGGCTGGCGTCCTATAGTGTAGTGCAAAAAGCCAAGGAGATTGGCATCAGGCGTGTACTTGGTGCCAGCAGTGCCAATATTACGCTTCTGTTTTCAAAGAAGTACCTGTTCCTTATTCTGGTGGCCAATATCATCGCGATTCCCGCAGCTTATTTGGGAATGAGGGAGTGGCTTCAGAATTTCGCCTTCAGTGTGCCTATTACTGTAGAGTTGTTTGTGCTACCAGCGGGGCTGCTCCTGCTGATTGCGGCACTCACCGTTTCTTTTCAAACTGCCAAAGCAGCAATGGCCAACCCTGTAAAGAACCTCAGAAGTGAGTAGTATTTTGAGCTGACAGACCCAGTCAGTTCAATTTTTTCTCAATTAGGTCTTCATTTAAGAGAATAATAATTATACATTTGGTTCTCATTTAAGAATCAAATGCAATGAAAGGAACATATTTAGGTGAATTTCAGGAGCTGGTATTACTTACCATCCTTGTGTTAGGTGAAAATGCCTATGGCGTTACCATACAGGATGAACTGGGCGTGCGTACGGACAGAAAGATAAGCCGGGGAGCGCTGCACACGGCCCTTACGCGCCTGGATGAAAAAGGCTTTATTCAATCGGAGTATGGTGGTGCGACTGCTGAGCGTGGTGGCAGAAGAAAGCGCTTCTATCAGGTAACCAATCTGGGCACCAAAGCGCTGGAAGAATCTAAAAATCTGAGAGATGAGCTATGGAGTGAAGTTCCGACTATTGCCCTGAAAAAAGCCAATACCTGACATGAAAGTCATTCCACCCAAATTCTGGACAGACCTCTTCAGAAGATTCTGTGACGCTGAATTGTATGAGGAACTTCAGGGTGATCTTGAAGAAAAGTTCTACGAGCACCTGAAAGACTATGGTGCTAAAAAAGCCAAAGCGCTATACCGCCTGGAAGTTTTAAAAATGATGCGACCCTCGGTCATACGTACTCCAAAACTAATGATGAACCTCTCACATCTTTCGCTTTTCCGTATTCACCTGAAGCTCTGTGTTCGTAACCTGACAAGAAACAAAGTCTTCAGTGCTGTCACTACTGCCGGCTTTGCTGCCGCTATTTCCATTTCGTTGTTTCTGATCAACCTGATTTACAGTGGCTATTCAATCGATCAGCAACACGATCACCTCGACAGAATTTACAGAGTTGCTACTAAAGCCACCGAGGAGGGTGGCGTTAAGAGGTATGCCTCTGTTCCCTTTGAGCTAAAAGCCCGCGTAGAAGAGCAAGTACCTGGTTTTGAACTACTGACCCATGTTAACAGAACTTTCTCCGTCAGTTTTCAGCGTAATGACTCTCCTATTACGCTCAACGGAATTTATGTTGACTCAGCATTCTTCCGGATTTTCAACTTCCCGGTCATCAAAGGGAATATCAATGATATTTTCAGGGACAGGAACTCCGTCATCATCACAGAGGAGGTAGCCGAAAAGCTTTTCAATGGTCAGAACCCAATCGGTCAAGTCACCAATCAGGGGCAGGTGGTCAGGGCTGTCATAGCATCTCCAAAAAACAAATCACATATCGGTTTTGAGGCGATTGGTAACATAGACACCCTTGCCCCCCCGCTCAATAAATGGGCCTATCGGGATAGAAATTATTTGTACGGCCGCATTTCACCAAACGCTGACCAAGAAACTCTTGAAGCCAGACTCACAGCTTTGTCTGACAATATCGATGAAGGGGCAAAAGCAGCGAACACCGATCAGACTTTCTTTTTACAGTCCATTACGGGCATCATGTTCAAAGATGCCGTCTTCAATGAAATCGGAAGTTCAGTGGGCCGGGAAGGACTTATCATCTTCAGCGCGCTTACCGTTTTACTGATGGCCATGGCATGCTTCAACTATACGAATCTATCAATCGCCAGGGCATTGCAAAGGACCAAAGAAGTAGGAATCCGCAAGGTAGTGGGCAGCACTCCGATGCAAATTGTGAGTCAGTTTCTGATCGAAACATTCCTGTTCTCGGGCATTGGCTTCGTATTGGGGCTTGGTATTTATGTCTACTACTCTACCAGAATTGGCGGTCTGATCCCTTTTCCTTTTTTAGAAATTTCTGACTATCAGGTCATTTTGCTCTTCGCTGGCTTCGCTGTGGTGGTGGGTTGTACTGCAGGTCTGTTTCCGGCCCTGTTCTTTTCAAGAATATCTCCCCTGGCGCTATTCAGTAAACAGTCTGCCAATGGCAAACTTTCTTTGAAAGGTTTGAGGAAATTACTGGTAGGCGTTCAGCTCACTGTTTCTATGTTTTGCATTATCCTGCTTTCACTCATTATTGATCAAAACAGGTCATTAAAAAACAGTCCGACAGGTATACAAAGTGATCAGCTGTTGGTAGTTAGCAGCACCCCGGAAACCGTTGAGTTGCTTATTCCTGAATTTGAAAAAATTCCGGGGATTGCCGGCAGCACGGTAGTATCATCTATGCCTGTAGTTGACTACCCAAACTACACCAACATCATTAAGGATGACATGGCGGACAGCATCAGCACCAGGTTTATCAAAGTAGATGCAAATTTTGATGAGGTCTTCCGGCCACAATTGAAGCTGGGTAGCTTTTTTACAGCTCAAAGTGGTGAACAAAGCTACCTCGATGCAGTGGTCAGCGATGCACTCTTGGCAAAAATGAGCATCCCTGAAAATGAAGCACTGGGCACTGTACTCAGAGGAGAAGAAATTGACTATCGCATCACCGGAGTACTGAGCCAAACCATCAGCGCCAACCCTTTGATCAAACAAGATGAATCCATGCTGTTGGTTAACTCCCGTCAAAACATGGACTTCGGTCGACTAGTACTCCGAATCCAGGGACAGGACTCAGACCATACTTTGAGTCAGATAGAAGCTGTTTGGGAAGGTGTTTTCACCGATGGTAATTTTCAAGCAGTAACGCTTGAGTCGCAAATCGACTCGGCCTTTAAGGACATGCTCAACGCCATCAGAATTATCACATTCATTGGTGGTTGTATCATCCTTATCTCAATACTTGGTCAGTTGGGTATGGCACTTTTCAATGCGCAGTCGAGGGTGAAAGAAATCGGAATCCGGAAAGTAATGGGTGCAGCCATTGGAAGAATCATGAGACTTATTCTGAAGAGTACTACAAATACTATTCTTGTTGCTGTACTCGTTGCCACACCTCTGGCCTACCTGGTATTTGTCAGCCTGGTGGCGGCAGAAGTAAGAAACCCACTGAATATTACGCCCTGGGTGCTGCTCAAGGGAGCTCTGATCCTGACACTTCTGGTCATAGGCGTCATCATTTCTCAGACCTGGCGTGTTGTCAATCTCAACCCGGCTAAATCTTTAAGGGATGAATAATCAACCGCCAAAGTGCCACAATCAACTATTCAAGTGGTTCTGCAATGAGGAGCTGTATGAAGAATTGCAAGGTGATCTGGAAGAAGCATTTTACCGGGACGCAGCAGCATTCGGTTATAGAAAAGCGCGTGCTCTCTACAGAAGACAGGTCCTGACGCTTATTCGCCCCTCGGTTATTCGCAAGCCACTCAAAAGTCAAAAACTCATTATGCCATCACTCTTTTACCTTAACCTGAAACTGGCCATGCGCAATATGGCCAGGCACAAGCTATTCTCAGCTGTAAACGTGCTGGGCCTGGCAGCGGCCCTGTGTGTCAGTTTGTTTATGGTCAATATCGTCTACACATGCATGAGTCTCGACAGGCAACATGCAGACATAGACAGAATCTACCGTATTGCCAGCTATGTAATCACCCCTGACAAAGGCAGGGATTTGTATGCCTCGGTACCAAACCTGACTGCTGAGTTGCTCAAAGAGGACATCCCGGACCTTGATGCGGTGACGCATATCAAAACGGGCTTGATTGGTACCTTCAAGCTGAGTGGTGACAAAGTGGAGGTGCGTGGTATCAAAACAGACTCAGCATTCTTCGATATTTTCAACTTTGAAGCCATCTCCGGTAATCCGCTCTCTATTTTTTCAGATATCAACTCCATCATCATTACGGATGAAGCAGCCCGCAGGTATTTTCCTGATACAGACCCTATTGGCCTGCAAACTGAAGAGGGGTATGTAGTAAAGGCCGTTGTAGCCACACCCAAAAAGAAGTCTCATTTACAATTTGAAATTATTGGTCAGTTGGAAAGCCCGGGAACCAACCCCGCTGCCCGCACCTTTGAGCATGACCTGAGCTACAATTATAATGACTACGCTTATGTCCGGCTAAGTGAAAACAGCTCGCCCGAAGTACTGACTGCCAAACTAGCGGCATTTTCGGATAAAATTAATGCTATGGCCAACCTGACCCGCAGAGACTATAGCTTCATCAGTCAGCGGGTGAAAGGAATTGTTTTCGGAGATCCCGGCTTTAATGAACCAGGCCTGATGATCGGGTCTGAAGGACTCGCAGTATACCTGGTCATGATTGTGATCATGCTCTCCATCGCCAGTTTTAATTACACGAACTTGTCCGTTGCCAGGGCTACTCAGCGTACCAAAGAGATCGGCATCAGAAAAGTATCCGGAGGGAGCTCCCGGCAAATCATTGGCCAGATACTGGTTGAGACCCTGGTAATCTCATTTTTCGCCCTGGCCCTTGGACTTTCATTTTACAAGTTTTTCGCAGATGATTTTACCACTTTGATTCCCTTCATTGACAAGGCATTTCAATCTGGCCTAAACCTTGAAATCATTGTCCTGTTCACTCTTTTCACACTGATTACGGGGTTACTAGCTGGAATATTCCCTGCACTATTTTTTGCTAAAATCAACCCCCTGAGTCTTTTTAACCCACGAGTCAAAAGCAGAAAACTCTCTTTTCTGACCGTGCGCAAAGTATTGGTGACTTTTCAGCTGACACTTTCTATGTTTTGTGTCATATTCATGGTTTTACTCAGTGAGCAGGTGTTGTTATTAAAGAATTCGCCCAGGGGATTTGAAACATTAAGCAGGTATATTGTCAGAGCTGATGCAGCCAACGCTCCACTGCTTAAATCAGCTTTTCTGCAGATTTCCGGAGTCAATGCTGTGAGCATTACCTCTGACATTCCGGGTGAAATTGTAAGTGGTGGTATCTCCTTTTATGATCCCATTGACAATGACACCAGTCTGGCGGCAATGGCCATGTGGACAGATGAGTCCTTTGATGAGGTGCTCACACCCAGGCTGCTTGACGGAAGGTATTTTCAGGATGATATTGTAGGAGGCACACAAAAAGAGGTTTTGGTCAATGAGCCACTCCTCAGACTGATCAACACTGAGCTCAGCGCGGCAGTTGGTATGGTACTAAAGGATAGCAAGAACCAATACAAGATAGTAGGCGTGCTGGAAGACATTGCTAATAGTAACCCCTTCATCAAATCAGAACCACCCCTGATGGTCATTGCCGCCAGACAAGAAAATAACCAGTCCATTTTGTTGATAAAAATGAGTACAACAGGCAACGAAAGCACCCTTCGCGGCCTGGAAGCAGCCTGGCAAGGCCTTTATCCCGATGATAAGTTTGAACCAAAAACGCTGACGGCACAACTGAATGAGCCTATCAGAGAATTTGAAAATATCATCGTGGTTGAGCGGTTTGTCGCCTTCGCTATTATTGCTATTGCGCTACTGGGGCAGCTGGGCATGGCACTCTACAATGCAGAAACAAGGGTTAAGGAAATAAGCATCAGGAAAGTACTTGGGGCAAAGATGCAGTCTATTCTCCGGCTACTGTTGCTCGGCACGGTTGTTCCAATCCTCATTGGCAGCCTGATCGCATGGCCCATCTCGCATCTTTTGTTCACACAGGGTTTTGCTGTCGCCTTCCGAACACCTCTCCAACCAGGACCCTGGCTCTACCTGCAGGGTATCTTACCGCTCACAGGAATAATTCTATTGCTTGTGCTATCCCAGACCTGGCGCGTAGCAAGGCTCAAGCCAGCAGAGTCTTTAAGGTCGGAGTAGTGCGCTAAATCACTATGGACTGAAAGTACATATTCAGTGGCTTGCTGAAGAGCATAACCAAGCCCTTTTACGATAATTTCTAAAAGCAGGTCTTCATTTAAGTAACAAATTTCTCAAATGCTCGTCTTCATTTAAGAACATGCTCGGGAAATCTGTTATTTTTGGTCATTGATTTCCGGCACAGACGGCAAAAGGACAAAGACATTACCTCAATGACGCAACTGGCATCCGCCCCTCCTTCTTTCTACAAACGCCTGTTCAGGTGGTTTTGTAAACCGCATATCTACGCTGAGTTGCAGGGAGACCTGGAGGAGGAGTTTCGGATCAACATTGAAAAATCCGGACTGAGAAAGGCGAAGCGACTTTACCGTAAAGAGGTCATAAAAATGATCAGGCCATCAGTTATTAAGACATTCAAAACTCAATCAACATACAACAACCACAGCGCCATGTTTAAAAATTACACCCTGGTTGCCCTGCGCAACCTCTCCAGAAATAAGCTCTTTTCAGGAATCAACATTATAGGTCTGGCCATCAGTATGGTAGTCGGGCTGGTAGCCATCGCCTTTGTGACTGAGATGAAAAGCTATGATAACTTCCACGAAAATGGAGACCGCATTTACCGGATAGTTAACACCCGTGCTCCGATAGATGAGTCAGCCAGTGAATACGCCACAACCTCGGTACTCACCGGAACCCGGCTGGCCAATGATTTCGATGGATTTGAGGCGATAGCACCCATATCCCGGAACCTTTGGGGTGATCTTAAAAAGGGAGACATGACCATTACCCAAAATGGTTTCTATGCTAACAATGATTTTTTCAAGGTTTTCTCATTCCCTCTTATCTATGGCAATCCGGCCAGTACCCTCTCAGAGCCCAACTCAATCGTACTGACAGAGGAAACCGCGACCAGGCTATTTGGCAAAACCGATGTGATGGGCGAAGTGGTAGAGTACTATAACGGAGACCAGTATAAAGTCACGGGAATTGCAAAAAACCCTCCGTTTCATTCCCATATAAAGTTTGATGCCATTGCCTCATTGGAAACGCTTTTTGCCAAAGAAAGTAAGTCCGTTAGCAACTGGGGAACTATGTGGAGTAGCTATGTCTATGTACTCCTGCCAGAAAATAATCAACCGGAAGACTATGAGGCTGCCCTGACTCAATTGGCCAAGGAGGAAAATGCAAAATTCAGCACTTTTCAAATCGAGTTGGGAATGGAAGGCCTGGACGAAATTGTGCCGGGCAATGGCAAATACAACCAGATGTACACCATTATGCCTGCTAAAACTGTCAAGTCTATTGCCATACTCGCGCTCATTGTTGTGCTGTCTGCCTGCTTTAACTACACCAACCTCTCCGTAGCCAGATCCATCAAAAGAGCCAAAGAAGTAGGTGTCAGAAAAGTAGTGGGTGCCCGCAAATCACATTTGTTTTCGCAATTTATCATTGAAGCCATTTTTGTAGCCACTTTTGCACTGCTCATCGCACTGCTTCTCTTCCAGGTAGTGAGACCGGGCTTTCTCACCCTCAACCCCTATATGGACCGTACCACCAGACTGGAGCTGACACCCATTATGTATGGTTACTTCTTTGTTTTCACGCTGATCATCGGGTTGCTTGCAGGCTTTGTACCTGCCATTATGATGAGCAAGCTTAAACCCGTAGCGATTCTCAAGGGATTTGCCAAAATCAAATCTGCCGGTAGGTTTGACCTGAGAAAAGTGCTGATAGGACTGCAATTTACACTCTCTATGGGTTTTGCCATACTGGTTACCCTGGCAGCCAAACAATACAAATTCGCACTTAACTACGACCTCGGCTTCAATACGAAAAATGTGCTCAATGTAGATACACAGGGCAATGACACGGAGCTTCTGAAAGCGGCATTTGAAAAAGTACCTGAAGTACAGGGAATCTCCACCTCCTCGCTGCTGCCCAGCACCGGCAGTACCAATTCCGACTATGTCAAATACCTGGAGACCCCCAACGACTCAGTCACCGCCTACACCATGGACATTGATACGGAATACCTCAACAACATGGGGCATGAGCTCATAGCCGGAAGTAATTTTATAGCCGGACAAACAAAAGGCAAGATGGTGATCAATGAATTGTTGACGGAAAAGCTCAACCTTGGTACTCCCACCGAGGCGCTGGGAAAATCCATTCACTTTTACAATGACGACTGGGTAATATCCGGTGTAGTCAAGAATTTCCACCATGGCACCGTCAACAACAAAGTGGAGCCATTTTGCTTTACCTCCGGCAACCAGAAACATTATAACCTTAACCTGAAAATGACTTCGGAGGACATTACTACCACAATGGATAAGCTGGAGGCCGCCTGGAAAGAGGTAGACACCATACATGATTTCAGCGCCAGTTTTTACAGCGAGAGCATAGAAAGAACCTACGCTGATGTATCGGCCTCTATCAAAACCTTCGGGTTGCTGGCAGGCATCGCCATCTGTATTTCCATTCTCGGGTTGCTGGGCATGGCCGTCTACACCACCGAATCGAAAGTCAAAGAACTCACCATCCGTAAGGTTTTAGGCGCCACTATGTCCAATCTCGTCTTCCTCTTGAGTAAAGGCTTTATGCCCTTGTTTGTTATTGCGGCATTGGTGGCCATTCCGGCAGCCTACTTTATGTTTGAAAAGACCATTGTTGAGTATGCCGTTTACAAAATCAGTGTAGGCTTTTGGGAGCTCTCCGGAGGGGCCTTACTGGTCATCGCGATTGCTTTCCTCACAATCGGATCGCAGGCTACCAAAGCTGCCAAAGTAAATCCGGCTGAAAACCTGAGAAACGAATAGTCCCTGATTATGTCCAAGAAGTTCATTTCTAAACTCGACTCCTATGCGCTGATGATCATCGCGCTCTCGGCCCTGGCCGTATCGATATGGCAGGTGCATCAGCAACGCCTGCACGACAGAATTTCGGTGCGCCCTTACCTGGAATGGACCCAGTACATGGATGATGAGGGGTACATTGTGGTGGAATTAAAGAATAAAGGCTTTGGACCCGCTTTTTTTGAAAAAGGTCTGCTTCATGTAGCAGACCAAAGCTTTAAAAGCTGGAAGGAAGGCCTGGCCCTGGCAGACAGTTCCATACAGGTACAGCGAAATGTTTCTCTTGGCAAATTCACTTTACTGCCGGGAGAAACACTGCATCTGGTATCGGCCAAGGCCGGTCAGAAACAGATAGATATTACTTACAGAGTGGATTTTGAGGATGCATACGGGCACCAATTTAACGACTACATGCAGTATGTCGGTCGCCCTTTTAACACAACACCATGAAAGGAACACATTTAGGAGAGTTTCAGGAAATAGTACTCCTTACGATACTGGTACTGGACGATGACGCTTACGGGGTCACCATCAGGCAGGAGATCAATCAAAGAGTCAAGCGTGATATCAGCCGTGGTGCGCTTCATACCGCACTCTCGCGATTAGAGGAGAAAGGCTTTATCAGTTCGAAACAAGGTGAAGCCAGCCCGGAGCGGGGTGGTCTGCCAAGACGATACTATACCGTTACCAACAAAGGGGTAGCCGCCCTGCAGGAAGCACGGGAATTGAGAGATCAGCTTTGGAGCCAAATACCCAAACTAAGACTACAGCACCCGTTTGGGGGTTAACCGGCTGCTTTCAACCAGGAATAAAGCCGTAAAATCACACTGCATATCAAGTTTAAGCAAAGCCCTAATCAGAATCCGACCCATAAAAAACGTCTCATACATACTGTGTGAGACGTTTTTTTATTTCTTTTTGACGATATGCAACTAAAGCTTCCAGAGCACGTCTACAAATTAGAACATGCTATTTTTTTTTATGAAAGGATCACATCTGGGGGAGTTTCAGGAGCTGGTACTCCTTACCATTATGGTGCTCAAAGAAAATGCTTATGGCGTTTCAATCAAAAGAGAGATCAAGGAACGGGCAGACAGAAGCATCAGCCGGGGCGCTCTGCACACTGCACTGAGTCGGCTGGAAGAAAAAGGGCTGATTGAATCATGGCAGGGAGAGACTAATAAAGAACGTGGTGGCATGCGCAAACGGTATTATCAGGTCACCGATAGCGGAGCAACCGCGCTCAAAACCACCAAGCAGCTGAGAGACAGTCTTTGGAACGAAATCCCGGGTTTGAGCCTACAGCACAATTATGCCTGAGTTACAAAACACCCCTCCTGCCTTCTACAAACGCCTGTTCGGCAAATTATGTAAAGACGAACTCTTTGAGGAGTTGCATGGCGACCTGCTGGAGGAATTCTACCTCAACAGCGAGGAGCATGGGGTCAAAAAAGCACGATCGCTTTACAAAAAAGAAGTCATCAAATTACTGCGCCCCTCGGTCATAAAGCGTAGTCAGAAACTCAAATATCAACTTATCAACACCTATATGCTTAGGAATTACACCAAAGTGGCTTTTCGGAGCCTTACTAAAAACAAGCTTTTCACCTTTATCAACATTACAGGGCTGGCCATTGGTATGTCTGTAGCACTGCTCATTGTGAACCTGATTTTCGATGCCTTGAAGTTTGATCAGTTCCACAGCAAAAAGGACCGGATTTATCGAGTGCTCAGCACCCCCAGGCAAGTCGGTTTCCCCTGGGATGAAACCGCTACTGCCCCGAGCCCAATTGGGCTTAAAATGAAGGACGAGTTACCCGGAGTGGAAGAAGTAGTACGTATCAGAAGACGCTTCTCAGGCCGCATCAGCAAGGATGAAGGCAGTCTCAATTACCTCAATGTCAGCGTACAAAGCCGGGATTACATCAACACCCTGAGCAAGATTGAACAGGCCTGGGGAAAGGTAGACGAGGATACAGCGCTTGAGGCCAAGTTTCTGGATGCGGAGTTGGAAGAGGTCAATGGTTTCCTCCTGATCTTTGTCAGGGTCTTTGGCTTTTTAGGCATTATAGCCGCCAGTATCGCCTGCCTGGGGCTATTGGGCATGGCAGTATTTAATGCTGAGAGCAGAACCAAAGAAATTGGTGTACGCAAAGCTGTGGGTGCAAGCGTGGGTAACCTGATCATGATCCAATCCAAAAGTTTCATCAAGCTGATTGCGCTCGCAGGCATTTTCGGTGGTTTGGTTGCTTATTTCCTGCTGGAAAAGGTGGTATTGGCACAAACGTACTATCACGTAAATGTGGGTATTCTGGAGGTGCTGAGTGCCTTACTGGCACTATTCGGCCTTGCTATTCTCGCTGTGGGCTCCCAAACCTGGCGTATCGCCCGAACCAATCCGGTAGACTCTCTCAGATATGAGTGAGACTTGCAGGAGTGGTCAAAGTCTCGAAGCCGGAAGACCGAAGTATTACAGTCGACTGCGATCTTCCGGCTTTTGAACTTCGGGCTGTCTATCGCTCCCCTGGCTTATAAGTCTTCTCTGCCCTGGCTTCCACGTCTTCTTTGTAAAAGGCCACATCCTTAAACTGCATATCGGCATATCGCTGCGCCTGATCAACAAAATGCGGTGAGTCGGGGTCATTGCTCTGCCCACCAGCCAGCATACTTTTTGCCTTTACTTTATCCCCGAACTCTACCATGGCTACAAAGCTATTGCCACGGTAACCATAGATTTTGTCGGTACCATTAAAGCTTCTGGCACCATAAGCAGCCAGTGCGCCCCAACGGCTGGTGGTCATGCCGACAGCAATACTCGGGGCATCGTCATCATATTCTAAATCCATATCACCCGAGAGCCTTTGAAAGCGATTGTATTCCCCCCAGGGCATCTCCCAGTCACCGAAGGTGTCGCTGATCTCATTGACAGCTTCCTGAAAAATGGCTATCCGCTCGCTGTAGGGTGAGCCTGTTCCGAAATACTCAAATAGCTCAATACCCCGGAGCCTTTCAGGGTTTTTACCCCTGCGATAATAGATCATCCCATAAAAATGTGCCAGGGTCATGGCCACCGATTCTTTGGAGGTGGTCAGGTCCCAGTCCTTCATTATATCATAGGGCCCTTTGAGTTCCTTCAATTTGGCCGGGTTGCTCTCCAATGCTTGCAGCAAACCTGGAATTACCTTCTCAAACGCAGGCAAATAAGGATCATGTGCCAATTCAATCAGCCCGTCAATAGTAAGCTTTTCAGCTTTGCTCAATACCTGTACGGCATGTATTCCACGGAAATTCTCCGCATCAGGTGCCATGTAATAAGGAAAATCTTCAGGCCTGGGGCTGTACTCAGCTGCAGCTGTGAACGGAGTGGAATTACAATTCTGAATCCATCCGTTTTCCGGATTCACTATGGTAATGATTTCGTCAAGCTCATGCATTCCCTGCCAGTCAGTAGCCGGGTTGGCTCCGTCAACTGGCTGCGAGTAATCAAACTGTGGGTCTCGTTTTGGAATAAAATCGCCATGGTAGTAGGCAATGGTGCCGTCTGCATCGGCATAAACGGTATTGTTGGATGAGTTCCGCCTGATTTTCATCATGTCCCAAAACTCATCATGGCTCTTGGTTTTTGTGCGGGTAAATGACTGGATCAGTGCATCTACAGGCTCCCAGTTGAGCTTGGTCGCTACCCATTTATCTCCCCTCTTACCGGTAATGGGACCATGATGTGTACGATATGTGGGAAATGTCCGCTCCTTCATTTCATCCCCATCCTTATATTTCAGCGTCACCTGCGATACCTCCACATCACGCCACTCATCTCCATATTGGTATTGTAGTTTGCCCTCTCTTTCATCAATTGTTTCCAGGAAGTCGTCCATAAAGTCAACCCTTGTGGAGGTATGCATCCAGCCATTGTGCTCATTAAAGCCCTGATAAATAAAGAATTGCCCCCAGGTAGTGGCACCATAGGCATTTAAGCCCTCCTCACTCACTACCTGCGACTCGCCCCTGAAGTAAAAAGAAGTATGTGGGTTGATCAACAGCATCGCATTGCCGGAAGCTGTATGCTCTCCGGATATAGCAAAGCCATTGGAGCCGCTGGGCTCTCTTTCAAACTTTTCCTGGAGTTCGGTATCTGTATAAGCCGTGGCTTCAGCATTTTCATAAAATGCCTTAATCCCTCTGGTGGATACACTCTCAATATCCCCGCCAATAGAGCCTTCGAAGAAAAACATGGGAAACCAGGGTTCAAACTTTGTCAGTACTTTTGGCTGAACTTCCGGGTGTGTGTAGAGATAATAATTAATACCATCTGCATAAGCCTGGCAAAGTGCTTTGAGCCAATCGGGAGCAGACTCATAATGGGCCCTGGCTTCATCTACGGTCATATAAAGCCTTGCTCGCAGGTCGCTGTAGAGTGCTTCTTCGCCTTCAGCTTCTGCCAGTCGACCTATGGCCCAGTAGTAATTCCGTTCCACCCTGGGGAAGTCATCTTCGCATTGGGCGTATAACATACCGAAAACGGCATCGGCATCCGTTTTGCCATAGATGTGTGGTACACCAAAATCATCCCGGATGATAGTGACATTATCGGCTTGTTCCTGCCATGAGCTTACTTCATCAGAAACTGGTGGCTGGCAGGCAGCGATTAGGAGCAGTAAAACGAGGGGGAATAGTTTTTTCATAAGACTGAGCGTATTCAAAGCCTTAAGATGCAGCCCTCACCGCATTGTTACAAAGAATATTTTTCGAGCGGGGAGGAAACTTACTTCTCCAGCAGGTACTTGACCAGTGAGTCCAGCTGCTGTACATTCTCCAAAGCACGCATATTAACACGATACTTGCCATTTACCACCAGCGTGGGAACACTTTGGATTTGCTTATCCAGCCAGGCCTGCTGCATAGCCTTTGCATCTGCTGCTACCTGCTTGTCATGATAGGCAGCTTCAAATTGTTCAGCTGTTACCCCATTGGCTACAAAGATTTCTTTGATGGCTTCGATTGAATTAATCTCCTTCCCTTCTTTATGAATGAGGTCAAAGAAGACTCTTGTGAGCTCTTTGGTTTTGCCCAGTTTTTCCATGGCTATAAAAGCCTGCACTATGCCATTGCCCACTTCAGGATTATCTCTGGGAATATAGGTGACGTGTGATTTTTTAAAATCGGTTCCCTCTGGCAATGTTTTGGCAAAGGCCTGAAACATCTCTTCTCCCTGGTAACAATGGCCACAGAAAAGAGAAAAGAATTCGGTAACGGTAGGCCTTTCTGTCTTAGCCTCAGAGACTACAGTATAGTGTACCCCCTCATCAAACTGAGCTTGAACTGATATAGTTAACAGACTAAGTATAGCGGTTGTAATAAAGGCCTTCATAACGCTTACCGATTTTGTACGGGCCGAATCTACTAAAGTCTGAGTTTTTAGCGAAAAGAAAACCACTTGATCTGACCATATACCTTTCTATCAGGTATTACAGCAGACAAGTGGTTGATGCCACACTTTTGACTACCTGGCTCTATAAACTCAGATGACCCTGTAACTACTGATCCGCAAAACCAGTAGGTTCTGCCAGCGATATCGCCTTATTGATTCCAATTTTACCTTCCTCATACAAACTACGTTCGTGAGGATCATTCCGGTTCAGTTTCCGAAACTGTTCAGCCGTAAGGCCAACGCGCTCTCCGTAAATTGTATAGTAAGCAGCATTGATTTCGTCCATTACTTTAATATAAAGCTCATAGCTACTCCCTCTGTCAGTCTTAAGGGATACGATCGCCTTTCGGGGGCTATCCGAAGATTCAGCCGACCCCAGTTTACCCTGAATGTAAGCTTTCATCGCCCCGGGCAAAGAGTTGAAGGTCTCCAGATCGGTAACGTCATCGGGCCCCTTGATATCACCTCGCGGAGCACCAAAGTTCAGTACAAAATCATAAACCAATTCGCTGATATGAGAAACATCATCCAGTGGTTCCTCCTCCACCAGAATCTTATCACCAGAATTAATTTGAATTTTAAATAGGTTCTTTTCTTTCAACGGCACTTTGGGTGGTTCATCTACTTTGGGCGGTAATACCATCGTCAGCCCCTTATTGGTGGCTATCTGGGTGGTGACCAGGAAAAAGATCAATAAAAGAAAGGCAATATCGGCCATAGAGCCGGCATTTACCTCTGTGGTTTGTCTTGAGCGTTTGCTTAACATAATCGGCTGATTTAAAACATTAGTTAATAAACTAATTCTATAGTTTTAAAACAACTAAATCAGTAGTTAAGAAAATTCCCTTAGATGAAATCCCGCGGTCAGTAACGCGTTAGTCGTTCCCGAAAATAGAGGCCACTCCTATTCTTACCCCAAACTCTCTGGTCTTACCCCCCTGAAATGACTGGACGAATTCAAGCCGGAAAATCCGGAAGATATTGTCAATAGTATAGCCAACTTCTATGTAGTCATTGGAGGTAGGCGTAGACAGGTAGTTCACAAACAGATTCTCCTTCAGGCCGCTAAAGCGTAGCATAGGCAGCTGCGTGAACAGGAACTTGCGGAACCTGATATGGGAGAATACTGAGGCATATTCCTGCGCTGTGCTATGCCGGTAGTAATCCAGCAAACGGTAACCTCCAACAACATTCAGCGGGGCAAATTCAAGCCTGTTTCCCTGAAAGTGCTTAAAGTCCATGAACAACAGTTGCGGATCGCCAAAGAACTTGCCTGCGGAGGCGTCAAAGTCAATTTTGGCCCTGACCCCCAGATCAAACTCTGCTTTCATTCCCAGCTCCAGCTGGTCAAAGTTTACTTCACTGCCCAGTGTTCCGTTCCAACCCTTGCGGTAGTTCAGCCTGAACTCAGGTGAGGCATCACGAATAGGAATTAACCTGCCATTGTATTTCCTGAACTTGATCCAGGGCTGCGTTCTCAGGCTTACACTGGTGATGAATGCTTTACTATCCTGAAAGCCCCCCGTAAATGCCTCATCATTCCGGGGCAGGTTGGTTCTGAAATCCCGTCCCTCCCTGTCAAAAAATGCGTAGTCAGTATTATTAAAGAGTTCACTTCGCGAAGCCCACTCAGCCGAAGCCCCTACCACATGGCGATACTTAAAACGCCTGGCATAGCTCACCCGCACATACTCCTTTTCATAAATCCGCATAAAGTTCTTTTGCGACAGGAGCGAATACACCGTATTGATGAAAGGGTCTATTGAGCCGGGGTTGAACTGGGCGATGTATTTACCTCCGGAGACACGAATGGTATTGCGTTGCTCACGCTTCCCTATCCCAAAAACGCTCTCTACTTTTCCATAAACCTGATCGCTGGCAAAACCATAGCGCACAAAGGGAGTTATGCGAAGCCTGGTAGTCGTGTCATTTCTCCATAGAAAAGTACCGGTAAAATCCAGGTTCCAGCCTTCTACGGTGTTATAACCAAAATTTGTAAGAAAGCCCGCGTAGTCGAACCGAAGGCGTTTACCAAGTTTGTAATAGCCCCCAGTCAGAATATCTGTTGCTTTAAAGCGCTCTCCGGTTTTCAGCCATGAAGAATCCGCCTCTGCCTCTGCCTTTTCTGCCACATAGGTGCTGTCATCCCGCTGATAACCTTTGATTTCTTTGTCGGTGAGAGGCACTGGCCTGCGGTCTGCCCAGTACACCGAATCCTTTTTAGCAGCCAGTGAGTCGATTCGGTAAGTATAGTCAGAAACCAGGTTCCGCTCTTCCTGTTCCTCCTGCTCCTGTTTCTCATATTCCCGCATAAGTTTTCTGAACTGCTTGCGCGACACTTCCTTATCTTCCTTAAAGACTTCTTTCACCCCCTCCTCCAGGTTTTTATCCTTGATGGCTTCAATCTCTTCCGGAGCAGCCTCAATCTTTTCATCTACCAGAATCACGCTGGCATCGAGATCTTCGTTTTTGGTGACCTGATAATTGCTAACTGAGGCCAGGTAACTGAACCGGCCGGCCAGACCAAAAATGGAACCTGAAAACTCGAACTGCTGCGTAACAGGCATCCAGATTTCATCCTCTATCGGAGCGAAAATCTGTTGTACCCTGACCTTAAAGCCCATCAGACTGGTTCTCAGGTCCAGGCTGTGAATGTTCCAGAAGTCTTCCCTGATATAAATCTCCCCCTCAAACACATCATCTCCCCGGGAACGTGGTGTGACTTTGATCTTGTTGATTTCAAAACCCCGTTCTCTGAAACTACCCTGATACTCAAACTTGTAATAACTAAAAGCCCTGGGTGAGAGCGGAGAGATTGCCCCGACTACCTCAGGCTGATAGAAACTGCTGTTGATATAGGCATTCGGGTTCGCATTGGCGTTGTCCTGACCAGATGCCCGAACCGAAATCACTTTCTCCCTGAAAGTATTCGGCCTTTCAAAATATATCTCGCTGACGGATTCAGAGGTATATACCTGGCTGGTATCAATCCCTTCTTTTTCAAACTGTTTTCTTAAAATCCATGGCACCTTGGTCACTTCACCTGTACCTTTCATATACACCTCGGCCGAGTAGTTGTCATATTGCACCAGATGGTATTTGGCCTTGGCAATAGCTTTGCGCATGATGGTATAAGAAGGGTCCTCCGCTTTGCCAGTTACTGTCACCGTGGTCAGGTTGATCACCTGTGTAGACATAGCAATGTCGATGGTTTCAAAGCCCGCACCAATCACAATATTCTTTACCTGCGTGGCATACCCCATGTACTGAAAGACCACCTCATAGGTACCCGATGGTAGTTTTAATTCATAATATCCATCCAGATTGGAAGAAGTACCGGTGCCCACGCGCTTCACATAGATAGAAGCGAAAGGCAGAGTTTCTCCTTCTGCGGTTTTGATAGTACCGCGTATGCCCTGACCAAGGGCTGTTGAGGCCAGTAATAGCCAGACAATTGTTGTGAGGATAAGTTTTTGCATTGGTTTGAGTTTCTCCTTTCAGAACAATTAACAGGCCAATCTGACCTGTGTTCTGATAAAATGAATCAGCAGTAGTTAGACGAGATAAACGGGGCAAAGGTATGCATGAGTGTCTGATTATTTTTTGTCCTGAGACATAGCCCTGAGCCTACAACACCTAGCCTTAAACCGAATCTCCGGGTTTCACTGCCATCAATCCAAAATTCGACAATTTACCGTGGGTCTCATTGCCAGTAAGGGTTAAGCTTTGATAAAAAATGTAAAAATTATTCGTAGAAGTGCTTCTGCTGTATGTAGCCAGTCACTGATTCGGGCAACAGGTACCTGACCGAATGATTATTTTTAATGGCACTTCTGATAAAAGTGGCTGAGATATCAAGCATGGGAGCATCTACATAGCGAATGTGCTCATGCGAAACCCTGATTTTCGCCTTATCTACCGCTGGCCGCGGATACACATACAGACCATAATGATCCAGTATAGATTTATAACTCTTCCACTTATGAAAATGAACGAGATTATCCTCGCCAATAATAAGCCTGAATTCATGATCAGGGTGTTTATCCGAAAGATAGGCCAGTGTATCGCTCGTATAGCTTGGCTTGGGCATGTGAAACTCTACATCCACCGCCCTGAATTTAAAGTTATCTGCTGTGGCCAACTCCACCATTTTTAGCCGGTCAAACTCATGAAGCAAGGATCTACTGCTTTTGAAGGGATTTTGCGGAGAAACTACGTACCACACCTGATCGAGGTCGGTTTGACTGACCATGACATCGCCTATCACCAGGTGCCCGATGTGAATCGGATTGAATGAACCAAAAAAGAGACCTATCCGCAAAAGTGATTATTTATTCAGAAACTCGTCCACCAGCTTTTCAGCATTGACAAATGAATCTTCCAGTTTTTCATTGATGAGGGTAACGTCAAACTTGTCTTCAAAGCCCATTTCAAACTCAGCACGATAAAGTCGTTGTGACAAGCTTTCGCGCGATTCTGTACCCCGGGCTGTTAAACGTTTTTCAAGCTCAGCGATGGAGGGTACTTTCACAAAGACCGCACGGGCATCATCCCCAAAATAGCGTTTCAGATTCATGGCCCCCTTTACTTCCACATCAAATACCACATGACGGCCCTCGTCCCAAATGCGCTGTATTTCTTCTTTCAGAGTTCCGTAGTAATTGCCAGTATAGACTTCCTCCCACTCTACAAATGCATCTTCCTTGATTTTTTCCTGAAACTCATCTCTACTCAGGAAATAATAATCTTTTCCGTTCTCTTCTGTTCTTCCACGCCTGTCGCGCGTACTCGCAGAAATAGAAAAGCCCAGATCGGGCCTTTTTTGTAGCAGGTGCTTTACAATAGTGGTTTTGCCCGAGCCAGAAGGCGCGGCAAAAATAAAGGCCTTTCCTTTGCTCATGTCAGACGTTGATGCTGTTTTTGATTGTTTGAGCCAGGTCGTTGGGGATATCCTGCTTAAATTCAGCCAACTTGTCTTTGATGCACTGCCTGAGGCCTTTTTCGTGTTCAAACTTACCATTTGACTGCACACAGCTTCTGATTTTTTTCTCAAACAAAGCCCTGGATTCATCATCCGCCTCACCGTCAAGCACAAGCTGTACCAGTTCAGAAAAACTCTCCTGATCTACCAGATTACCCTTTTCGCAGTAGCACTGCTTAAACGTTTGCTCAAACCATACTGAGAATTCACTCATGGTTTTAATTTTTATTGTTTAATTATTATATCCCATTTCCTTGGCGTAAGAAACCAACTTCTCACGCAACATATTTCTGGCCCTGTGCAACCTGGACCTTACCGTACCGATTGGAATATCCAGGATTTTGGACATCTCTTCGTAAGTAAAACCTTCCAGATCGCTGAGAATGATCACCGTTCTGAAATCCACCGGCAAAGCGTTCAATGCCCCGGTAATCTCGTCACCGATCATGTGCTGCACTGTCTCGACACGCAGATCAGTAGTGATATTCTCACCAGCATCATCAGAGTTGTAGTAAGACTCTACCTCGTTGTAATCTACTTTGGCAGGTTGCTTACTCTTTTTACGAAACTCATTGATGAAGCTGTTTTTTAAGATTCTGAACAGCCATGCTTTTGCATTAGTTCCTCTCTCAAAGGAATTGATAAAGCGAAATGCTTTCAGATATGTATCCTGAACAAGGTCCTTGGCATCGTCTTCATCAAAGGTCAGGCGATAAGCAAAGTTGTACATGGAATCCACATGAATCATGAATTCAGTGTCGAAAATCGAGGTTTTCTCCTGTTCAGAATAGTTTTGGCGTGATGCCTCTTCTTCTTTTTCGGACATGCGTTAAAATTAGTAATTATAACTCTGATGTTAAACGTAACCCGTCAATGTTTTGATCTGACAAAACGCTCAACAAGGCCGACTGCAAGTTAGCTCAGACAGACTTGTTTATTCATAGCCTATTCCTGTTTTTTGCATTGCCAATGGTCACAAAAAAACTCCGCATCCTTTTTCTAACCTATCAGGGTGATATGGCTGGTTCAACCAACTCTATTGCCTATCTGGCCAGCGGACTCGCTCAAAGGGGGCACCATGTGTCTGTCGGGATCAGAAAAGAAAGTCTGCTTTGGCAGCTTTTAGAAAACACCGAGGTGAACCGTATTCCCATGACATTCAATGGCAAGTTTGATACATCCAACTGGAGACAGATCAGGGATGCAGTAAGGCAAAACAACATTCAGCTGATCAATGCCCAATCAAGCCATGACCGATACACCAGTATTTTTGCCAACTGGCGGTACAAGCTTGGGGTCAAAATAGTGCATACTCGCAGGCAGATGCCCATGAGCCTGGGTGGTCCGCTTCAACTGTACTTGTACAACAAAAAAACAGATGGCGTAGTGGCCGTAGGTGAAGAAGTAAAAAAGGGACTGGTCAGTTTAGGAATCAAGGCAGACCACATTAAGGTAATTCACAATGGCACGCCCAAAGAAAAGTACCAACACCTGGACCATGATTTTATAGAGTCGCTGAAGGCCAGGTTGAAGATTACTGAAGAAGACTTTGTATTAGGCTGTGTATCGCGCCCTAAAAATCAGGAACAGATTTTTGAAGCACTCAAGCACATAGACCGGCCCCTTAAAGCTATTTTCTGCGGGCTCAAGAAAGAAGAGCCTTACATCAGCCACATGGACCAGTTCAAGGCCAATCATCAAATCTGTTTTGAAGGTGACGTTCCCGGAGATAAGGTATTGAATTACTTCAAGCTTTTTGATATCAAGGTACTGGCATCTACTATGGAAGGGCTGTCACAATCTCTACTGGAAGCCATGGCCCTGGGAGTGCCCGTAACCGCTACAGCCTTTGCCGGTAACCTGGATTTGATCCGGGATGGTGAAAACGGCCTGCTCTTTGAAGATGGAGATATTCAACAGATTGCCACTAATATTGAGCGGCTCAGGGATGACAAAACACTTCGCGAATCCTTAAAAAAACAAGGACTGATAACAGCCTATGAAACCTACAGTATAGAAAACACCATCAGCAACTACGAGGCGTATTTTTCTGAAATTATCGGTTGACTCTACCCCACCCCCCCCTTTTCAGGAGCCTCCATACTTCCAGGATGATGTATTCATTCTTCCGACAAATGAAATCCTCTTTCTATACTGGATTTGTCCTGAGATAAAATGACTTCGTAGTAAACATCTGTTAAATTGCCCATTGAAATTTTGTGCTGAATGGATTATCTCGCATCGCTGAATGAACCCCAATACGAAGGTGTGGTCAACACCGAAGGCCCTGCCATGATCATTGCTGGTGCAGGCTCCGGAAAAACCCGTGTGCTCACCTACCGCATCGCCTACCTGATCAAAGAAAAAGGCGTGGATCCATTCAATATTCTCTCACTTACTTTTACCAATAAGGCTGCACGTGAAATGCGCGAGCGGATAGAAAGCGTGGTGGGAAATGATGCGCGCAATCTGTGGATGGGTACTTTTCACTCGGTCTTTGCCCGCATTCTCCGCTCAGAAGCCGACAGACTGGGTTATCCCAGTAACTTCACTATTTATGACACAGATGACTCCAAGTCTCTGATCAAAAACATTGTAAAAGAATTTGGGCTGGATGACAAAGTGTACAAGCCGAATGTAGTACTGAACAGAATTTCCGGTGCTAAAAACCGCCTGGTCTCCTGGCAGGAATACCTCGACAATCCACTCTACCAGGCCGATGATGAATCAGCGATGAAGCCAGAAATGGGTCGTATCTATAAAGCCTATTGCATGCGTTGCTTCAAAGCCAATGCCATGGACTTTGACGATCTGCTGTTTAATACCAACGTGCTCTTTCGCGACAACATAGATGTACTGAACAAATACCAGCAGCGCTTCAAATATGTGCTGGTGGATGAGTTTCAGGACACCAACATCTCACAATACGCCATTACCAGAAAACTCTCTGCAGTACGCCAGAATATAGCAGTAGTGGGTGATGATGCCCAGAGTATCTACGCCTTTCGCGGAGCCAGTATCGACAACATTCTGAACTTTGAAAAGGACTTTCCTGATCTGAAAGTGATCAAGCTGGAACAGAACTACCGCTCTACCAAGAACATTGTAAATGCGGCTAATTCTGTGATTGCCCGAAATAAATCCCAGCTGAAGAAAACGGTCTGGACCAGTAATACAGAGGGCACGCAGATTGAGCTGATCAAGTCTATATCTGACAATGAAGAAGGTCGCTTTGTCGCCTCCGCTATTTTTGAACAAAAGGCCCAAAAAGGTTATAAAAACAGTGACTTCGCGGTGCTATACCGTACCAACAGTCAGTCACGGGCCATTGAAGAAGCCCTGAGAAAGGCAGGCATTACCTATAAAATTTACGGAGGTCTCTCCTTCTATCAGCGGAAGGAAATCAAGGACCTGATGGCCTACCTCCGATATGCCATCAACCGCGATGACGAGCAGGCTTTCCGCAGGATCATCAACCTGCCCAAGCGCGGCATCGGGGCTACATCCGTAGAAAAAATAGTGGTTGCCGCTTTTGAACATGACATCCCCCTTTGGGAGGTACTTGAAAACGTAGAGCAGTTTCTGCCTGGCAGAGCTGCCAATGCGGTGAAGGACTTTGTTACCCTGATAAAGAGTTTCCGCATATATGTAGACTCCAAAGACGCCTACGAAACGGCCAGTCATATTGCCAAGAACTCCGGATTGATGAAGGAACTCTATGAAGACAAGACCATAGAAGGCCTCAACCGCTACGAAAACGTGCAGGAATTACTGAATGCCATCAAGGAGTATGTTGATACTCCAGAAGTGGAGGACAAAAGCATCGGTGCTTTTTTGCAGGAAATAGCACTGATTACCGACCAGGACAATGACAAAAGCGAAGACACCGACTTTGTGACTCTGATGAGTATTCATGCTTCCAAAGGGCTGGAGTTCAGCAATGTATTTGTTGTGGGACTTGAGGAAGACCTTTTCCCCTCGCAAATGATGCTGAGCAGCCGGGCCGACCTGGAAGAAGAACGCAGACTGTTCTATGTGGCCATTACCCGGGCAAAGGAAAATCTTTATTTCTCCTACGCCCTTTCGCGCTACCGCTACGGCAGACTGATGAACTGTGAGATGAGCCGCTTTATTGATGAGGTGGACCCCAGCTATCTCCGTGTCAATACCCGCTATGGCAGCAGGCAACCACAACTAACCACTCGCAACGACAGCCAGTCACCCATATCCTCAGGCTATGCCCGAAGTCTGGTCAACAAGCGAAAAGCAGCACCCAAAAAGCCGCTCCAATACCATAAGCCATCCGCGGATTTTATGCCCAGCGACACTTCCGGACTGCTGGTGGGCATGAAAGTAGAGCATCCGAAATTCGGTTTTGGAAAAGTAAACCGCATGGATGTTCAGGGAGCCAACAGAAAGGCCAATGTGGTCTTTGAAAATTTTGGAGAAAAAACCTTGCTCCTCAGCTTTGCCAAGCTGAGAATTGTCGAGTCCTGACAATACCAATAAAACGGGACTAGAATTCAACATACCACAAAAGCAAAAATTACCGTTATAATCAAAAGCGTATGAAAAACAGTCCCTTTATAGGGAATCACGATCTAAACTTCCTATTTTAGCGGTGTTAAAGATTTTTATACCCTCAGGAATTATCCTGAACCAACAGCCCGACACAACCCTCGGCAACAAAGAACCATAGTCTGTACAAATGCCTGAGCAGGCGCACAGCGAGATTAACAAAAAAACATGTCATTAGAATATAATACGGAAAGGGACGATGTAGTCCTGAAGGAGTATGGCCGGAACATCCAGAAGTTGGTGGCCTATGTAAAAACGATAGAGGAGGATGAAAAACGTTCTCAGTCTGCTAAAACACTGACCGACCTGATGCGTCAGATCAATACGGCACTGAAAGACAACCCAGAGTATGATCAGAAAGTATGGGACGACCTTCACCTGATCTCAGATTTTGATCTGAATGTAGAAGCACCTTTTCCCATGCCGGAAAAAGAGCTGCTGGGAAAAAAGCCTCAGCGACTGGCCTATAAAACCAGCGATGTAAAGTACCGCCATTACGGCCGTAATATCGAGACCATGATTCAGCAAGCCATTGCCATGGAAGATCCTGAATCAAAAGAAGCAGCCATTATCCATATCGGTCGCCTGATGAACAGCTTTTATACCAGTGTGAATAAAGACAACCTGGACGAGGAAGTGATTCTCAAGCAGATCAAGCAAATGTCACAAGGCAAACTTGACATTGATCTTGAAAAAGTAAAAGAGGGCGGCCTGTTTAACAGCATCATCCGAGAAAGAAGAGGTGGGCGTGATGATCGCAGCCATAGCCATGGTGGCGGACACCAAAACAAGAGAAGGAACTACCAGAAACGCAGAAGATCATAGACTAAATGGCCTCATTCATCATTGAAGGCGGCACTAAACTGAGTGGTGAAATCATTCCTCAGGGTGCCAAAAACGAAGCGTTACAAATCATTTGTGCGGTTCTGCTCACACCTGAAAAAGTTATACTCAAGAAAGTACCCAACATACGGGATGTAAACAAGCTCATTGAGCTGTTGGCAGCCATGGGCGTCAGGGTCAGGTTCCTTGGTGACGAAACGTATGAGTTTTGTGCCAAAGACGTCAATATCGACTATCTGGAAACACAGGAATTCAGGACAAAAGCATCTTCTCTGAGAGGCTCAATCATGATACTCGGTCCTTTGCTGGCCCGTTTTGGCAAAGGAAAAATTTCTAAACCAGGAGGTGATAAGATCGGCCGCAGAAGGCTGGACACACACTTCATCGGTTTTCAAAAACTGGGTGCCCGCTTCCTGTACGAAGCAGAAACGGGCATGTATCATATTGACGCAAGTGACCTGAAAGGCACCTACATGCTGCTTGACGAAGCTTCTGTTACCGGTACGGCCAACATTCTGATGGCAGCGGTACTAGCCAAAGGCAAAACCACCATTTACAATGCTGCCTGTGAGCCATACCTGCAGCAACTTTCGCGTATGCTCAATAGCATGGGTGCCAAAATCACCGGTGTAGGATCAAACCTCCTGCACATTGAAGGTGTGGAAGGCCTTAACGGCACTGAGCACCAAATGCTACCCGATATGATTGAGATTGGTAGCTTTATTGGTATGGCTGCCATGACGCAATCAGAAATCACAATCAAAGACTGTCGCATCGACCAGTTGGGGCTCATCCCAGAAACTTTCAGAAGACTGGGTATCCAGATGGAATACAGAGGCGATGACATTTACATTCCCGGTCAGGAGCGTTATGAAATCGAAACCTTTATTGACGGCTCCATCATGACCATTGCAGATGCTATCTGGCCTGGTATGACTCCTGACCTGCTGAGTATTATTCTGGTAGTAGCCACTCAGGCCAAGGGCACTGTGCTGGTACATCAGAAAATGTTTGAAAGCCGCCTGTTCTTTGTGGATAAACTCATTGACATGGGAGCTCAGATCATTCTCTGTGACCCACACAGAGCCACTGTCATAGGACTCAACCGGACACAAAAACTGAAGGGCATTCGCATGACCTCCCCTGACATCAGAGCCGGCCAGGCCCTGCTGATTGCCGCACTTTCAGCCGAAGGCACCAGCATCATTGATAATGTGGAACAGATAGACAGGGGCTACCAGCATATTGATGAGCGCTTTAATGCCCTGGGAGCCAATATTGAGCGAAGAGACTAACACTTTCCGTAATTTTTTCACCCATTCCTCGTCTTCTACCAACAAGAAGACTTCACCAACTCATGGGTTTAAAACTAAGGACTACCCCTTTCCGAAAACGGATCTGGACCATTTATTTCATGGAGTTGATCATCGTGATTCTCGGGATCAGCATCGCCTTTCAGGTCAATGTAGTCTATGAAGATAATCAGGCCTCCAGGCGTCAGTTTGTAGCACTGGAGCGCTTTTACCTGGAAAATGAACTCAACCTAAGCGAGTTTGAAAGCCTGATGCCTTACCGCATCAACATGGAGCAAAATACCCGAATACTGCATCTACTGCTTGATTCGCCCTTCGCTACCAACACGGACAGCATCGCCAACTATATCTTCACACTTCACAGGGTATCCACACCGGACCTGCCTACAGGAGCCATGAATTCATACCTCAACAGCAACTACGAAAAACGCAATCTGGAACTCGAACGGGAAATGCAATCATTGAAGGCCCTGTATGCTGAGTTGCAGGAGTTGACCAGCCACTACTGGGAGAAGAAAACCGATTACTTCTACGACCCCATAAAAAGTGAGGTGGACTTTTCTAACCAGAAAGTTGTTCATACTGAGAATCTAACCAGTCTCTCATTCAGAAATGACCTGTGGAGCCTTTTTCTGGATGAAATTGAGCAAAACCGGCTCTACAAAGAGTCCTATGACAAACTGGTGCATGTACAAACCCTCACAGAAGAGGCGCTTAACAAGCGGAAGTGACTCCTCACTTAACCAAATGTGCTGCTGAAGCGACCACAACTCCCCCCTGTTTTGCCTCCAGATAAAATGGGCTTATCTTACATTACAAAGCTTTGAAAATGCGCTTAAACAGACTTCTTAAAAAACTCAACTGGAAAGTCTACCTCATGGAGCTCGTGATCGTGATTGTAGGTATTACAATTGCTTACCAGGTCAATATCATCTATGAAAAGGGAGTTAGTCACCAACTGGAGATTACAGCCATAGAAAACCTCCACAAAGAAAATCAGATTAACCTGGAGGAGTTTCAAAGCCTTGAAGCCTACCGTGAACGAATCACCAGGGAATCCATCCAACTGCGTAAGCTGCTGTCGAGCCCGAACGTTTCGAAAGATTCGGTCGACAAGCACATCTTCTTTTTGGTACAAACTTCCACACCTGACCTGCAGCAGGAGGCTTCAGACTTTTATCTAAGCAGCAATTACGGTAACGCCAATTTGGAACTAAAGAATGAACTGCTGACATTGAAAACGTACTTGCAGGAATTGCTTAGTATGTCTGAGGGCTACAAGGACCGTAAGAACAATGATTTCATGCTTTTTTTACGCGATGCAGTGGACTTTCCAGAGCGACAAGTGGTCAATATGAAAAAAATCCGGTCACTTGAGTTCAAAAATATTGTATGGAATCAGCTATCGGATGAGCATGAACTTAACCGCTTATATATTCAGGCTTCAGAAAAACTAGAGGAGGTTCAGGCGCTGGTAGAACTAATACTGAAGGAAAACAAATGACACAATCAGAAGCTGCACTTCACGGAAAAACAAGCCGACTCAACCGCTTTCAGGACTACATTGGTGAATTTGTCTACGGTGGCATTGATGGTAGCGTCACCACGTTTGCTGTAGTAGCCGGAGCGGCCGGTGCTCATCTAGACAGTGCCGTGGTAATCATACTGGGTTTTGCCAATTTAATGGCAGATGGATTCGCCATGTCAGTCGGTAGCTATCTCTCTACCAAGTCAGAAAAAGAAAAGTACGAGAAGCACAAACGGATTGAGTATTGGGAGGTGGAAAATATGCCTGAAAAGGAGCGTGAGGAAATCAGAGAAATCTACGAAGCCAAGGGTTTTGAGGGCGAGCTGCTGGACCAAGTGGTAGACCAGATAACAGCGAATAAAGATCGCTGGGTGGACATTATGATGAAAGAAGAACTGGAGATGGTGAAAGAAACCAAATCTCCCATTGCTATGGGCGCTGTTACGCTTGTCTCCTTTGTCATTCTCGGTTTCATCCCTCTCATTATTTATGTCATCGACTATACAGTTGGCACAGAAGCCGACCTGTTTTTCTACAGCTCAGTCATGACTTTCGTGATCTTTGGCCTGATCGGCTACGCCAAAAGCTATGTGACCGACACCAGCCGTATCCGCAGTGTATGCGAAACGCTCTTTTTAGGAGGTTCAGCCGCTGTGCTGGCCTATTTTGTCGGAGACATTCTGGAAAGGTTTATAGTTTAGCTCCCGGTAAGCATCTCCCAAGCTTCTTTTTGAGTCTTTAGTATGTGGTTTTCAGGCGAAACCATTTATTTTAGCTCCGAATGGTCAAATTTGGTACTTCCCGCAGGCTCAGCAAGGTTTCGAAAGCCAGTGTCGTTACTTACCTCATAGAAATCTTTATTGTGATCTTCGGTATCACTGTAGCATATCAGCTCAATGTGTATTACGAAGACAAAAAAGACCTGAAGCTGGAAGTCTCGGCCATCGAAAAACTTCACACTGAGAATGAATCAAACATCAGTCAATTTGAATCACTGATTGAAGATCGCCTGACACTGGAAGAAAATACAAGAGAGCTTGCCAGGATATTATTTTCAGGAGGCAACCTGGAAGATGACGGAATTTCCCAATATCTCTTTGACATCAATAAAACCTACAAACCTATCATCCAGTTTGAGGGCATAAACTTTTACCTCAACACCAACTACACCAATAAGAATACCGACCTCAAAAATGAGCTGATATCCCTTAAGAACTACTACCTGGAGCTGCGTGACCTTATACAATACTATGTGCGCATGAAAGAAAAATACTACAGCGAGTTTCTGGTGAGTGAGGTAGATTTTGGTGAGGAGCGCATTATTTCCCTTGAAAAGATCAAAAGCGTTGAGTTTAAAAATCTTGTAGTCAACCTCCTTTCCAATGAAATAGATCTGAATGCACTGTTGGAAACTTCTTACCAAAAAGCACTGGATGTTGACTTACTGATTGAAGAAAAACTCGGCCATAAGTATTAGGCTGAATTATTAAGTAGAAAACATGCCAATTCTATATTTCACTCTGAGTCATCTGGCAGCAGCATTATTCATGTTGGTTGTCACATTCAGGGCGGCTTGGTCAACTCTGAAATACACAGGCACTAGACCTTGACGGCCTCAAGACTCACCTGATGCAGCCCACATTCTTTCTTGCTACTTTCCCACCACCACCGGCCGGCACGTGCATCTTCTCCTGGTTCAATAGCCCTGGTACAGGGGGCGCAGCCGATACTCACATAGCCTTCATCATGAAGTTTATTGTAAGGCACACGATGGTCACTGAGATATTTAATCATTTCATCATAAGACCAGTGAAGCAACGGATTGTATTTGATGATCTGATTGGCTTCATCCCATTCCACGATGTCAAAATGCTGCCTGTTATCAGATTGCTGAGCCCTCAAACCGGTAACCCACACGCGGTTGCCTTTCAGGGCTCGCTTTAAAGGTGCTACCTTTCTGACATAGCAGCACTCCTTCCTGTTGTCTACTGATGAGTAGAAACTATGCATACCCTTTTGAGTGACCAGGTCTTCCACCTTCTCAAAATTGGGAAAATAAGTCTTAATGGGCTTTCCATAGCGTGCCCGTGTTTCATCTATCAGATCGTAAGTTGCTTTAAAAAGCCTGCCCGTGTCCAGCGTAAAGACGCTAACGCCAGTATCATTGGTGAAGATGGCATCGGTGATTACCTGGTCTTCCTGACCAAAGGCAGAAGAAAAGACTACCTGGCCAGGAAACATAGCAGCTACTTCTTTCAGCCCATCGGCCAGGGAAAGCTGCTGAACTCTGAGTTTGATGGTTTCTATTGATATCACAGTATTCTATCTTTTGAGTTTTACAGTGGACCAGGCGCGCTCATGCAAAAAGTACAAGACCATCTTAGAGACTACCTCTACAGAACCAATGGACATGGCCATCGTGGTATTTCCGGTGATCAGGTATGAGATAATCATGGTATCAATTGTACCCACAACCCGCCAGCTAATGGTTTTCAGCAAACTTCTCAGGTTACTGTCACTCTGCTGAGCGCTTTCAATTTTTCCTTTAATGGCTGTATCTAAGAGCATTTTCCGGTCTTTTAACAGATTGAGATTGCAAATCTATATAATCTCTACCTTTTTAGTAGAATAATAACGTAAAAAAAATTTCTAAGGTTTCCTCAGTACGTCCTTGAGGCTTTTATTTTCCAGCACTTTGAGCGTATTATCCCGAACTTCACTCATCACGGTATTTAGTCCGCAGATCTCTTCAGTGCAGTGCTCGCAGCGTTCATAGTAGTTGAGGCTTACGCACGGCAAAAGCGCAATGGGTCCATCGAGCATACGGATAATCTTTGCCAGGGCCACTTCTTCCGGGTTCTTAATCAGGTAGTACCCTCCTCCCTTTCCTTTTTTACTTCCCAGAATACCTGCCTTCTTCAATTCCAGCAAAATATTTTCCAGAAACTTCAGCGAGATATGCCTTTCCTGAGAAATCTCGGAGATCAGGATAGGTCCCTTATCGAGGTTTTCGGCCAGGTAGGTAAGTGCGTGAAAAGCGTATTGGGTTTTTTTAGAAAGCAATCTGACTGGATTTAGAAAGCAAGTTATCCAAAATTCTACATAAAAAAAGGAGCCTGAAGCTCCTCCTGTTTTTTCGTTGTATGACTGCTAATAATTATTTAGCATCACAGGCATCACAAGCATAAGAATATCTTCGCTCTCATCCTGATCAGCTGGTACTATCAAGCCCGCACGGTTTGGTTGTGACAGCTGTAACATAATTTCTTTGGAGTGTACATTGCCCAGCATTTCTACGAGGAATTTGGCATTGAATCCGATTTCAATATCCTCGCCATCATGCTCGCAAGCCAGCGTTTCTTTGGCCTCATTTGAGAAATCCAGGTCCTCTGCAGAAATAGCCAACTCACTTCCGGTGATTTTGAGCCTGATCTGATGGGTTGTCTTGTTTGCATAGATAGAAATACGCTTAAGGGAACCAAGCAGTTCATTGCGATCAATCCGCATCTGAATCGGGTTATCTGTTGGTATTACGTTTTCATAATCCGGGAAACGCTCATCAATCAGTCGACAGATCATCTTGATATTATTGAAATGGAAGTAAGCATTACTCACACTGAATTCCACAATCACGTTTGAGTTCTCTGAAGGCAAAGTCGATTTGAGCAGATTCAAGGCTCTGCGTGGTATAATGATGGTCATGCCCGTATCCGATGCTACATCCACCCTTCTGTACCTCACCAGTCTGTGACCATCTGTGGCTACAAATGTGGTGTTGGTATCATCCAGCTTCACATATACACCCGTCATGGCTGGCCTAAGCTCATCGTTACTGGTAGCAAAAATCGTATTCCCAATAGCACTACTCAGTACATCCGTTGACATATCAATGCTGTAAGTATCGGTCAATGCAGGTACTTTAGGGAAATCCGTTGCATTCTCACCCGCCAGCTTGTATCGCCCATTGTCAGAGCTGATCTCCACGCTGTATGTTTCTGAATCAATGGTAAAAGTCACCGGCTGCTCCGGCAGGTTTTTGAGCGTGTCCATGAGAATTCTAGCAGGCACAGCTATACTTCCATCTTCCTTCGCCTCCACATCAATTTCGGTGATCATTGAAGTCTGCAGATCAGACGCTGTTATGGTCAGCAGACCATCATTTATTTCAAACAAAAAATTTTCTAAAATGGGCACCACAGGATTGGTGGTAATCACTCCGTTAATGTTGGAAAGGCGCTTCAGTAATTCAGCAGAGGAAACAATAAACTTCATAAAAGGGTGATTTATTTTAAGCGCATAAAGTTAAAAATAAAATCAATAAGGAGAATTAAAACCTCCTTTTTTGCCTCACTGCCAAATTGTATTCTTCCCTAATCTGCATAGCCCTGAATCAGGTATACAAAAAGCAATTTTCCCTCCTATGAAATTATTACCCTACTATTCCTGTAGATTTTATATCCTTTTGCTTTTATTTGCGTAAGAAACCGCATCAGGGCTTACATGTCCTGTGCTAATCAGGAAATTATGACTCCAACTATATCACCAAAGGTGAGTGATGCCGCCAAAAAGGACATCATTGATCTCCAGCAGAAAATCGAAAGATTTCAATTGGGAGAAATCGAAGAAGACAAGTTCAAGCTCTTTCGTCTGACCCGGGGAGTTTACGGACAGCGCCAACCTGGGGTGCAGATGATCCGGATCAAGCTACCCTATGGCAAGGTTACCTCCAGCCAGCTGAGCAAGATTGCCGATGTATCGGACAAGTATGCAACCGGCAACCTGCACCTGACCACACGCCAGGATATTCAGCTGCACTATGTAAAGATGACTGAGTCTCCGGCCTTATGGGCGGAACTGGAAGAAGAAAGCGTGACACTCAGAGAAGCCTGTGGTAATACCGTGCGCAATGTCACAGCATCGCCAGATGCGGGCATTAATTCCAAAGAGCCCTTTGATGTGACCCCCCATGCCCATGCACTGACACATTATTTTCTGAGAAACCCTATTTGCCAGGATATGGGTAGAAAATTCAAGATTGCTTTTGCTTCCGATGAAAGTGATTCTGCATACACCTACTTTCATGACCTTGGGTTCATCCCGAAGATTCAGGAAACAGATACCGACCCGATCAGGGGCTTTAAGGTAGTGATCGGGGGTGGGCTGGGCGCCCAGGCACTGGTGGCACAAACAGCCTACGAGTTCTTACCAGAAGATCAGGTGATCCCTTTTGCGGAAGCCGTCATCCGGGTATTCGACCGCTATGGAGAGCGTGCCAACAGGAACAAAGCCCGCATGAAATTTCTGCTGAAAAAAATGGGGCTTGATCAAATGATGAAGCTGATTGATGAAGAACGCACCGCTATTAAATCCAGGTCCTTCACCATTGAGCCCGATGAGGAAAAGCCGGCACTTCCTGCCCCAAAGACTGTCGAAAGCATGGAAATTGAAGATTGGGAGGCCTTTCAGGACTGGAAGCGTACCAACGTTTTTGAGCAAAAACAGTCCGGATACTTTGGCGTTTGGCTCCGCGTTCCTCTCGGGGATATTCACTCAAGTACAGCGCGTCAACTGGCCGATATGGTAAGAGACTATACCGCTGATGACATTCGGGTGACGGTAAACCAGGGGCTACTGCTACGATACATACGAAAAGATCTCTTGCCTGTGGTGTATCAAAAGCTCAGGGAACTGAACCTGGCCAAACCAGGCTTCAACTCTACTCATGACATTACTGCCTGCCCCGGTTCAGACACCTGCAACCTGGCCGTTACCAACAGCACGGCACTTTCTCTGAAGCTGGAGGAACTATTGCAATCGGAGTTTAAGGGTCTTATTGATGAGTCAAATATCAAAATCAAGATATCGGGCTGTATGAATGCCTGTGGCCAGCACATGGCGGCCAACATTGGCTTTCATGGCAGCTCCATTAAAAACGGAACACTGGTTATACCCGCCATGCAGGTGGTTATCGGGGGTGGCGTTTCCCCTGAAGGAAAAGGCTTTATTGCCGAGAAAGTAGTGAAAATACCCACCAAAAAAATACCGTATGCCCTGGCCTCCCTGCTGCATGAATATAAAGACAAAGGAACAGATGGAGAGTACTTTAACGACTTCTATCAACGATTGGGGAAAATGCACTTTTATCATTTGCTCAAACCGCTGGCTGACATTACCAGCCTGGCAGACAGCGACTACGTGGACTGGGGGAAAACCGAGAATTTCGTTCCAGAGATTGGCGTGGGCGAATGTGCCAGCGTAATGCTGGATGTGATCGGCACCATCATAGAGGAATCGCAGGAGCGGCTGGACTGGTCAAAAGAGGGGCTGGATCAGGGCCTTTGGGCAGATGCCATATACAACAGCTACAATGCCTTTGTGATAGGAGCGAAAGCCTTGCTACTCAGTGAGGACATTAAGTGCAATACACAAATCGGCATTATTCAAAGCTTTAATGAGCACTTTGGCACAAAGGCTCCATTTGACTTTGAGCATGGTTTCGAAACCCTCGTGCTCTCCATGAAATCACAAGAACCCAGTGAAGCATTTGCATTGAATTACTATGCGCAGGCTGAAGCATTTCTCTCAAAAACCCGGGCCTACCGCAGCAGTCAACTTGTTGCTGATGGTGGGGAAGATAAATTAGTGGTCACCGATTTTTACAAGGCCTGATGATTGAAATAAAACCTAAAGCAAAGCTTACCCTGGTAGGTGCCGGGCCGGGAGACCCTGATCTGATCAGTGTCAAAGGTATCAAAGCCCTGGCAGATGCCGATGTGGTGCTTTATGATGCGCTCGTGAGCAAAGAATTACTGGCCTATGCTCCAGATAGGGCTGAGTGCATCTTTGTGGGTAAAAGAGTAGGGCAGCACAGCCATACCCAAGATGCCATCAATGAGCTGATTGTGCATTTTGCGCATGAAAAAGGGCATGTGATACGCCTCAAAGGTGGTGACCCCTTTATTTTCGGCAGAGGCTATGAGGAAATAGCCTATGCCCAACAGCATGGTGTTGACACGGCCATGGTTCCCGGCATCAGCAGCTCAGCGGCAGTACCAGCCATGCAGGGCATACCGCTTACTTCCCGCGGCATCAACCACAGCTTCTGGGTGGTAACGGGCACAACCAGCGAAGGAGAATTATCGAAAGATGTGGCTATAGCAGCACAATCTTCTGCCACGGTGGTGATTCTGATGGGAACGCGCAAACTTAACCAAATCTGCAAAGTTTTTGCCCTGAAAGGCAGGGCTGATACCCCCGTAGCAATCATTCAAAATGGCACTCTGCCCAATGAACGCATCGTCACAGGCAAGATCAAAGACATTGCCCAAAAAGCTAAATTAGCAGGCATCGCAGCTCCAGCCATTATTGTGATTGGGGAAACCGTCCGGCTATGCGAACAGGAGCTGGTATCAGTTGTACATCAACAAGTAATCGCCAGCACTTATGGCAAATGAACTCTACCCTATATTTCTGAAAGTGCATCAGTTTGACACCCTGATTGTAGGCGGTGGCGAAGTAGGACTGGAAAAACTCACTTTCCTGCTGAAAAGCAGCCCAGAGGCGCGTGTTACGCTGGTGGGGAAAACGATACTACCCGGCATCAAAGCATTGGCTGAAAACCATGCGCAGGTTACCCTGATTGAAAGAGCTTTTTTCAGCGAAGACCTGACCGAAATGCAAATGGCCATCATTGCCACGGAAGATCAGTTACTGAATAAAGCCATCAGGAATGAAGCCAAATCGCGGGGCATAATGGTCAATGTGGCGGACACTCCCGCACTCTGCGACTTTTATCTGGGCAGTATCGTAACCAAGGGCGATCTGAAAGTGGCGATCTCCACCAATGGCAAGTCTCCTACCATTGCCAAGCGACTGAAGGAGATGCTTAATGAAATACTGCCGGATGAAATCGACTCTTTGCTTCAGCACATGCGTATCATCCGCGACCAGCTGAAAGGGAGCTTCGGGGTCAAGGTGCAAAAGCTGAATCATATTACGGAAAACCTGGTAGCTCAGGAGCACCCAGACCCCTGCCCCAGCGGCTGTCCGTTCGGGCTGAATCATACCCGAGCCGGAGCGAAGAGAGAAAGCTGATTAGAGTTTTTGCTTTGGAGGAATACACAATCGTGCTAATTCAATAAATTACGACATGAAAGAAATATCAGTAAAGGAGCTGGCAGCCCTCAAAGCATCGGGTGCCGATTTTCAGTTGATCGATGTGCGGGAGCAAAAAGAGGTGGACATTGCAGAGATTGGCGGTGAGTTGATTCCTATGAATACCGTACCGGACAATTTAGATAAATTCTCCAGAGACAAGCAGGTAATCGTTCACTGCAGAAGTGGTGCACGCAGTGGCAATGTTATCCAGTATTTAGAGCAAAACCACGGTTTTGATAACCTTTATAACCTGGCTGGTGGTATTCTGGCCTATGCCGATGAGGTTGATAATAGTCTGACGAAGTATTAGTGTCAGTTCACATCCGAAAACCTTTTCAGGCCGTATACAATCATTGACTCAAGGTGCTAAGCTTTCTACATTGTATGAGGTCCACTCAATATCTCATACAATGTATCGTCTCCACCTGCTTGTTGTTACCTCCCTTCTTTGCTCAACGCTGCTCTGTGCACAGCCTGATGGGGCTTATCAATCCTATCTGAAAAAGCAAAGCCTCGCTATTCAGTCAACTACCTCCGGAGACTACACCTTCTCATTTCTCAAAAAGCAACTCAAGGGCCACAGAATTGTAGCTATAGGTGAGTTCAACCATGGTTCAAAGGAGGTTTTCTATTTAAAGAATGGACTGATTGAATACCTCCATAAAGAAATCGGCTATGATGTAGTCCTGTTAGAATCCGGAATAGGAGAAGTGTTATTACCCAACTATTCCCGTGATACTCTCTCAGCTCGAAGAATGATCTACTCGCTGGTGGGGCCCTGGCAAAACAAGAGTCATGTTGCACTTATGAGCCTGGTCAAAGACAATCCTGACCTGGAAATAGCGGGCTTTGATGTGCAAAAAAGCGGTAGCGCTTTTTCCAGAATCGTAGGCCCGATTACTGAGCAGGTAAAAAATGGTAGCGGTATCGATATTGTGGCACTGGAAAACCGTAATGACATACTCAGAAAATTACTGAACGGCAAAGAATTAACCGAGGAAATATCAAAAAGCAGAAAGAATGTGATTGGCGACTATCAACAGATACTCACATTCCTTGACAATTCCACTCTGGACGGCCCAGATAAAATTTCGTTGAGCCTGATAAAACAAACTTTGAAAAACAGGGTCGCCTATATCAACTACCGCTATGACTTTCTGAATGATAGTGACTGGAATAAGCGCTGGCGTAAGCGGGACTCGCTGATGGCTGAAAATGTCAGGTTTTTTACAGAAGAAATTTACCCTGACAGGAAGATCATTATACTGGCTCATAACTTCCATATTTCTAAATACAACCCAAAGGAAGAGGTAATGGGTGAGTATCTACAGTCCATGCTTAACGAGGATATCTATACCATAGGACTATATGCCGCCAGAGGTGCCTATGCAAACAATGGCAGACAAAAAGAGGAGCTCACGGTTTCAGAGGGCTCAGGAGATATCAAGCACTACATCAACTTACAGCCAGATGAGATTCAGTTTTTTAATATCCCCCGTAAATCAAAAAAGGGAATTGAATGGATTTATAGAGACATCATAGTCAACGACACATTCAATGATCTAAGTGGTACCAAGACAATTAACCTTTCCAGGTGGTTTGATGGACTGATTTTCCTCAAAACGGTCAACCCGGCCGTTTATAAGTTCTGACTAACCCGTTCAGAGGAATTCAGAATCGACTATACTTCCTCCTTCTCAAAATATTTCTCAAAACCCCGAAAATCACGATCAGCAGTAAGGGGCCAAGTAAATTGATCAACTGCCACTTGAGTCGTTCCTCCTGCACTTTGAGTCTGTCCAAAGGCCGCAGTTTGATTTCCTTTGTCCGGGCGGTGATCAGGCCATTTTCATCAATCATATAGGCCAGTGCATTGAAAAGAAAATCACTGTTGGCATATCGCTGTTGCTCACTGCCTTCGGCAAAAGGATTTAAGCCTAATTCCAGTGGTCTTCCTCCACGGATTTCATTTCTGATGATATCTCCGTCTGATATGACCAGCATTTTATTCTGTACGCTTTCCTCCTTAAAGTTACTGGTACTCACTCCCTCTTTGGGCAGGATGCGGTTTTTGAACATAGAAGTAAACGTACCCTCCAGCAGATAGGCGATGGGTTTGATACCGCTCTGATAGAGGTCAGGGTTATTTTCCTGTGCTATTTGCTCGAAAGAAACCGGAGCAGGTGTCTGCAATACGCGGGTGCGGGCTGAGGTATACACCAACGGGGTCTTTGTGATACTGCGGGCAGCCACCGTATCGATGGTACCTGCAAAGCGTGCATAAATAGCATCCAGGTTTCGGGTAATCGGATGTGGGGTATAATTAGCCGTCCCGAAATAATAGGGCCAGCGCAGGTTGGTGATGGTACCTGAGTTATCAGTCATTACCGGATAACGCCCAAAGCGCTGTATATCCAGCACATAGTTTTTGTCCAACCGCACCCCGTAGCGAAAGAAAAGATCGTCCAGGTTCAGGTCGGGGGCCATTCCAAAAGTGCCTTCACCCCCTGCCCTGTTCATGTCTACTGCCAGGGCATCTATCAGAAAGATCACTTTCCCCCCATTCATCACGTATTGGTCAATCTTGTACTTGTCTTCTCTGGAAAAAGCACGTTGTGGTTTGGCAATAATGACTGCATCAAAATTTCTGATGGAAGTTTCCTGCGATAAGTTCAGCCGCTGCAAGTCATAAAACTGAATCATATCAGCCACAAAGCCCTGAATATTCAGCGAGTCGAGCTCTCCGTGCCCGGTCATTATCGCTACTCTTTTCCTGTTAGCGGCTGTCAGGCGCTGCATGCCCACAGCCAGCTCAAACTCTATGCCTTCAATGGACTGATTCAGCTTAACTTCAGCCGGAGCCCCCTGGTCGCCTTTGAGCAATAAAACACCTGCTGCACGGCCCCCTGAGCTGATAATGGCGTAGGGAAAGATGAGCTTCTGCACATCGCGACCATCTTCATTGGCGAATATTCTTGTAGGAGAAAGGCCCTGATTTACCCTTGCATTGTAGTTGGCATTACGCTCAGCCTCTGTATCTGCTGATCCGGGGTCATTCACAGCGTAGGTAATCTGTGCATTGCTATAAATCCCGAATTCTTCTACTGTTTCCAGGATGGATTTCTGAAATCGCTGAAAGCCCGTTGGCAGGTCACCGCCCAGTAAGATTTCCACATGAATCGGCTGCTCTATTTCTGCCAGTAATTCTTTGGTTGAATCGCGGAGTGTATATCGCTTTTCTTCGGTGAGGTCAAAACGTTTAAAATAGTTAGCACCAATCACATTCAGTATAAAGAGCAACAGGAGCCCTACAGCAAAGCTGCTCCAGACCTTTACCCTGTTTGGTTTGAAAGAGAGCATACGGGCACTAAGCTTAAGCCTTGTCAAAAGCAACATTATCACTGTGGTAGAGAGGAAATAGAGCAGGTTTCGGGTGTCTACCAGTCCGCGACTCAGGGCATCATAGTGATAAGAAAGGCTCATCTCCTCTATGTACAGGGCCGTCTGACCCGAAAACAAACCCGCCACTGAGCTGACTCCTGTAAAGAGTGCAAAACAGAGAAAAACAGCCAGGATAAATGAAATGATCTGATTTTCGCTCAGCGATGAGGCCAGCAGGCCGATGGAAGTGAATACTCCTCCCAGCAGCACCAGGCCAATGTAAGAACCCACAATGCCAGGCGTATCCAGATTGCCTACCGGGTTGCCCAGCTGATAAACTGAGTAATAGTAAATGGCAGTCGGGACTACAGAAAACATTACCAGTGCAAAGGCTGCGAAGTACTTGCCCAGTATGATTTGTGTATCGGTCAAAGGCCGGGTAAGGAGCAGTTCTATGGTTCCTGTTTTTTTCTCCTCCGCCAGCATACGCATGGTGATGGCGGGAATGAGAAACATGTATACGAAAGGCCCCATGGAGAAAAGCGTTTCCATGTCGGCATAGCCATAGTTTAGCACACTGGTTTCAGGAAAAAACCAGGTAAGCAAGCCAATGCCTGTGAGAAAAACCCCGATCACCACATAAGCAATCAGGGAATTGAGAAACTGCCGGACCTCTTTGTTAAATATCGCCCACACGCCCGTTATTGGTTAGCTGTTGAAATATTTCTTCCAGGTTTTGCTCTTCCAGTTGCATGCTCAGAATCACCCAACCCTTGTCTGTGGCAAGCTTGAAGAGTTGCTCTCTCAAATCCTTTTTCGCCCTAATGCTGTATTGGTTGCCCTTTCCTTTGATGTCCTGAATACCTGGCAGTGTCGCCAAATCGCTGCGCTGCACTTCAGACTGGAATTCTACTTTCAGTATGGTGCCACCGCCAGTCGTCAGCCTTTCCACGGTGTCATTGGCCACAATCTCTCCCTTGTTGATGATGATCACTCGATTGCAAAGCGCTTTTACCTCCTGCATGATGTGGGTAGAAAGAATCACCGTTTTATCTCTGCTGATCTCTTTGATCAGCTTTCTGATTTCAGCCAGTTGGTTTGGGTCGAGGCCCGTAGTAGGTTCATCCAGAATCAGCACTTTCGGGTCGTGAATCAGGGCCAGTGCAAGCCCCACACGCTGGCGGTAGCCTTTGGAGAGCATGGTTATTTGCTTGTTCTGCTCTACCGTCAGGCCGCAAAGACTGATGATCTCTGCCACACGCTCTTTTCTCTTTCTGCCCTTGATGCCATGAAGTGAGGCTATGAATCCCAGGTATTCATGCACATACATATCCAGGTAGAGCGGATTATGTTCCGGCAGGTAACCAATATTTTGCCTTACTGATTTAGCCTCCTTTACCACATCAAAACCCGCTACTTTTACCTGGCCTGAAGAGGGAGGCAGATAGCCTGTGGCAATCTTCATAGTGGTGGACTTACCAGCACCATTTGGCCCCAGAAAGCCCAGGATATCGCCTGGCCTTACTTCAAACGAAATAGCATTGACTGCCTTTTGTGTTCCGTAAACCTTGGTAAGCTGACTGACCTGAATTGACATTGAATGAGTAACGGTGAGTAGACTTATTTATTGGGCCTGCCTTTGGGCCAGAGCGGACGTACTTCCACATCCACCACATGATAATTGTCAAATGTCTGCACACACTGGATGACTGATGTGGCCACGTCCTGAGGTCTCATCATATTATCGTTGGCATCCGCAAACTCAATGTTATCGAAGAAATTGGTATTGACTGATCCGGGGTAAATCGTAGTGACTTTGATACCGTGCTCCCTGAGTTCCTGAAAGATGGAGTGCCCTATACCTGTGACTGCATGTTTGGTACCCACATAGCCCGACATGGTTTTGACCCCGTTGGTACCGGCAATGGAAGAGATATTGACGATGTGGCCTCCACCCTGCTCAATCATGCCCGGAACAGCCACTTTAATACAGTAAAAAAGGCCATGCACATTGATATCGAACATTTCTCTCCACTGTTCTACAGGCATTTCATGGATCAGCCCCTGGTGCCCCATTCCGGCATTATTCACCAGTACGGATGGATTCCCCAAAGCATCTACGGTGGTTTTGTATGATGCCTGCACATTTTCCCAATCGGAAACATCCGTAGCGATAAAGTTAAAATCCTTATGGGTGATTTCCGGAGCTGTTCTGCCCCAACCAGCCACCCTGGCACCTGCGTCCAGAAGCTGTTTTACCGTTTCCAGACCAATGCCCTTACTGACACCCGTGACTATAGCCACTTTTCCTTTCAAATCCATACTGCGAAAATATGAATTTTGGTTGAGGCTTGAAGACTTAGAGCGACAGATTAGCAGATCATTTATTGATTCCTTGGCATAGCTGCATCTGACAGTTGCCGGATACTTTACTCTCAGTGTCCAGAATGACCAGCTACCGCTTAGTGTTCACAAAAACCTTCAATCCGGGTTGCCCTGTCATTTAGTAACTTAAGCCGTAAATAGTCTAACATAAATACAAAGCCATGATTATTACAACCATTGAAACTGTACCGGGAAGAGAGATTGCTGAAGCATTGGGCATTGCACGTGGTAGTACCGTACGTGCCCGCAATGTAGGGAGAGATATTTTTGCAGGGCTCAAGAACCTGGTGGGTGGCGAGATTGACGAGTATACCAAATTGCAGGCTTATGCCCGCGAGCAGGCCATGCAACGCATGGAGCAGGATGCTGTGAGGCTTGGTGCTGATGCTGTTGTTAATGTGCGGTTTACTACGGCCATGATCATGCAGGGAGCTGCAGAAATTCTGGCTTATGGCACTGCCGTAAAGTTGAAATAGATGGAGGGCTTTTCTTCTATACTCTTTATCCTATTGGGACCAGTGCTCTGGATAGTCATTGCCATTGTGGCGGTTTATCTCATTGGCCGCAGAATAGATGAACATAATTCCGAGACTTTCGATAAAAGGGATAATTAGCCCTTTTCCGGCTTAACGCTTTGTGGTATCCAGAGATTCCTCTACATCCTGCATCAACATTGACATAAAAGTACGAACGCCATTGGTGATGTTGCCAACCCGGAGATTCTCATCCGGACTATGCTGATTATTATCGGCATTGACCAACGGAACGATGATGGCAGGAACGCCCAGCCCATTGATAAATGTGGTTGTAGGCACTGTACCCCCCATAATCCGGATCTTGATGGGTTCTTTTTCCCAGCCGTTGAGCATGGCCTTTTGTACCCACTGGCCGGTGAGAGAATTCACATCTGTGCGAAAAGGTAGTGTCGCTTTGCGATCTGCCTGAAGCCAGACAATTTTTGGGTACTTCAGTCTTTCTTCTTCGGTAGGTGCATGGTCTAAAACTACATAACCCATCGATTCAATATGTGCTTTAACCAAGCCAATCAGGCGATCTGGATTGCTTTCCGGGACGAGCCTGATATCAATGGCAGCAGTAGCCTCTGCCGGCACAATGGTACGGGCATTTTGCCCTACCCAGGCTGCTGAAATACCCCGCACATTGAGGGATGGGTATTGCAACGACTCCTGATAGTTGTCACCTACTTTCTCCGGTGAGGCGATACCGATCGTCTTATGAATCAGTGCTACGTCATCGGGCACAGCAGCCATCACTGCCCTGGCCTCTGTGTCAAAATCAATGCCGTCATAATATCCGGGGATGATTACGCGTCCGTCTTCATCTTTCATGCTTGCCAGCAGCTGCGAGAGCCTGAAGACCGGGTTTGGTGCATAGTTGCCATAGTGCCCACTGTGTTGGTGGGACCTGGGGCCATAGGCAATCAGGTTGATGGTGACATTGCCGCGGCAACCAAAAATTACCGTAGGCTCACCAGATAGATGCATTGGCCCGTCATTGATAATCATGTGATCTGCAGCAAGCAGTTCCTTGTATTTATCTACAGCCATAGCAAGCTGTTTAGAACCCTTTTCTTCTTCGCCATCCAGCACCACCTTTATATTGACTCTCGCCTCTATACTGTTTTGGTCCATCGCGTCAATGGCATGGAGCAGCATCACTATAGGGCCTTTATCATCGGAGGCCGAGCGTCCGAAAATCCGCCAATCCGGGTCAATTTCTCCTTCAGCTTTTTGCCAAGTCAACGACTCCCAGGTTCCATTGGCAGACTTCTCTCTGAGGGTTGCTACATACGGATCTTGCTGCGACCATTTTTGAGGGTCCACTGACTGACCGTCAAAATGCATATAAAACAGGATAGTGGAAGTGGCTCCGGGATACTTTCGTTCTGCCAGGAAAAGTGGCGTGTTGATCGTCTCCAGTACCTGTGTGGAAAATTTCCTTTTTGTAAAGGCAGTTTTCAGCCAGTCAATATTTTTATCAATATCCGTCAGATTATTGGCATCGTTGGGTAGCGCAATAAACTCTTTGAGCTCCAGGAGTGCTGGTCTCGTTTTGCTCTGACTGAGCTGAGTGAGATCAGGAAATTGAGCAAAAGAGCGTAAAAAAATGAGAGCAAAAAGAAGGGTCAGCACGTATTTCATATCAGTGGATTGTTGCTCCTCAATTTACAAGAGTTTTGCAGAACTGGTTTATCTCCAGATTATAGCGCTGGTCAAACTGGCTCCGGTCTCTATTGCATGGCAATAAGCCTGCGGATAATTTTTGTCATGCCCTTTTCTGCTTTGAAAGCTGCTTCCAGAATTCGGGAGATTTCAGCTTTCTCCAGGTTATCGGGGTCACATAGATCTGTAATGGCCGATACAGCAAATACAGGCAAATCCATATGCCTGGCAACAATGACCTCAGGCACGGTAGACATCCCTACGGCATCGGCTCCGATAATACCCAAAAAGCGGTATTCGGCCCGGGTCTCCAGATTGGGGCCGCATACACCTGCATACACGCCTTCGTGGCAGGGAATTCCTTCTTCTCCGGCTATAGCAAGTGCTTCATCGATCATTTTGCGCTCATAGGGTTCGCTCATATCCGGAAACCTGCCTCCGAAGCTATCCAGGTTGCGGCCTGCCAGCGGATTTTCTTTGGTCAGGTCAATATGATCTTCGATGATCATCAGATCGGCTATTTTGTAATCCAGATTGATACCACCGGCCGCATTTGAAATAAAAAGTTTTTCAATACCCAGCAGTTTGAGCACCCTTACCGGAAATGTTACCTCTTTCATATCATAGCCTTCATAATAGTGAAAGCGTCCCTGCATGGCCACCACGGGTTGACCTCCCAGAGAACCGAAGATTAATTTACCTGAATGAGACTCAACGGTGGATACCGGGAAATGGGGTATGTCTTCATACGGTATCTCATTAGTTATGTCGATATCGTTAACCAATGCCCCCAGGCCGGTTCCGAGGATAATACCAAAACGCGGCACAAATGATGTTTGACGCTGTATAAACTCCGCGGCCTGATTGATTTTTTCTGAATGTGTCATAAGCAATAATAAGACTTTCAATATGCAATATTTTTAAGACTGTTGCCGGAACTAATTCATCAAGACTACCATTTACATGTATATACATTTATTTAAACATAGTGCACTTACCACTGTTAGTGCTCTATTGACTTCTGGTAAGTCTGAATAACACTTAACTTGCACCCAAAATATCACATGTCATGATCACAATTGTAGTAGGCACCAACCGCAAGAACTCTATGAGCCGCCAGGTAGCGGATTACTATAAGTCCATTCTTGATAAAAAGGGAGCTGACGCTCAGGTAGTTGATCTGGTAGAACTGCCGGGAGATTTTGCCACTTCTGCACTCTATGAAGAGAATGGTAAGAATACCAGGTTTAATGTGATCAGAACAAAAGTTCAGTCTTCTGACAAACTTGTCTTTGTAGTTCCGGAATACAATGGTTCTTTCCCTGGTGTGCTGAAAACCTTTATTGACGGCCTTAAATACCCTGAAGGTATACGAGACAAGAAAGGAGCATTGATCGGGGTTTCATCCGGAGTACAGGGCGGAGTATTTGCCATGTCTCACCTCACCGATATCTTTAATTATCTGGGTATGCACGTGCTGGCCTTAAAGCCAAAACTGGCGGGAATAGAAAAGAATTTTGCTGATGGCAAGGTCACCAATCCGCTGTACAACCAGCTACTTAACGACCAGGCGGATAAACTGATTAACTTTTAATTTATCTGTTAAACCTGAGGTCTTCGGTACAAACAAGGGTGACATTGCTTAGAATGAGTAAGTCACCGGATACCACATAGTCCAGCACCTCGGAAGCCGTACTATTATCAGGCAAGAAATTAATTTGTGTCAGCGTAACCTGTATCTGACCTGCTTCAGTGCGATCCTGGCCTCTTTCTGTGACAATGCGCTGATACCGGTTATCCATGGTCAGTATAAGCTTTTCGCAGGCTTGGGTATCGCAGGTAATAGCTGTTGCACTGTTGTCATTGGGGTTGGCACAATCACGCAGTGCATTGCCGGTGAGCGTCCATGTACCAAACAGGTTAGGGTCAATTCCTACATCATCGGAGCCACAGGAAAAAGAAAACGTGGCCAGCACCAGTACCCAGGCCATCAGCTTTGCATTACTTTTCATATTTCTGTCTTTTGGTATTCGAAGATAGTAAAATTGGTACTAAGGCTACTGAAAGAATAAACCAGTTCTTTACACTGATAGTCAATTCTGTAAAACGAAAAACAGCCCATGGCAGCAGGCTGTTTTCTCTGGTAACTTCTCACTACTCAAACTGCACAAAAGTTAATTCGCACAATTGAAGAATGAGTGGCAGCCGCTCACACGACCACCATCTATCTACTAATAAATATTCGTGTTTGATCAGTCGACATTGTCATGAAGAAACTTATTGTTTCCCATGATCTCGTCATCATCATTCAGGTTATAGCGTGATACGTTGCTTTCTGAAGAAGGCAATGTTTCATTGAGCCTGACCTGCTTTCTCTGATAAGCGGGGATTTCCAGCTTTTCCTTGAAGTCGTCATTGCTCATCTGGCTATTATTGATACCTCTGAGTCGCTCCTCACGCACTCTCGCCTGCTCCATCAATCTGTTTTTCTTCAGTTCGAGGAAGTTCTTGTTTCGCTCGTTTTCAAATTGATTTTCTATCTCCTGATTGCGCTTTTCAACGGCAGGTTCCTGCCTCGCTTTTGGCACATCCGGAACCGGAGTAGGCGCTACTTCTTCTATCTCGTAGCTTTCTTCGAGCGACCTGGTAAAGCTATATCCTTTATCTTCCTTTTCCTGAGGTTCTTCTTTTTCTGGCTCTTGCTCAACCGGTTTTCTTTCGGGCTTTTCAAAGCCTGAAGAGAACAAGGTAGGTTGTTGCTGCTCTTCTGCCGGAGGCGGTGTTGGTTCTGCTGGTTCAATTCTCTGATTAGACTCCAGGTCAATCACAGTTCTTCTGCTGTTCAGTTTGGCCTGCAGTTCGGGGGCATTAAATCCTGTGGCAATCACTGTGACGCTGATACTCTGACCATGATCAGCATCAATACCGTGACCGAATATTACTTCAGCCTCATCACCTGCTTTGTCCTGGATGTATTCGGTGATTTCCATCAGTTCATCCATTTGCAGTTCAGCTTCCTCTCCTGAAATGATAGAAAGCAGGATTTTCTGCGCACCGTGGATGTCCTTACTGTTCAGCAACGGTGAGGATATGGCCATTTCTGCTGCACGTAACGCCCTGCCCTCACCCTCTGTGGATGCAGAACCCATAACGGCAGCTCCGGCATCTTTCATGACCGTCTGAACGTCCATGAAATCGACATTGACATAGCCGGGAACGGTAATGATTTCCGCAATACCTTTTGCTGCGGTTGTCAGTACATTGTCGGCCTCGGCAAAAGCCTTGGAAATGGCCAGGTTACCGTGGATTTCTCTCAGTTTGTCGTTGAGGATGACGAGCACAGTGTCGCAGCTCTCTTTCAATTCTTCTATACCCTGATTGGCCGCAGCGGTCTTCTTTCTTCCCTCGAAGGAGAAAGGTGCCGTCACAATACCTACCGTAAGTATATCCATTTCACGGGCTACTTTAGCAATAACTGGGGCAGCACCTGTACCGGTACCTCCGCCCATTCCTGCGGTGATGAAAACCATTTTGGTGTCATCATTCAGTAGTTCCCGAATATCTTCTTTGCTCTCAAGGGCCGCATTTTTGCCCTTCTCAGGATTAGCACCTGCTCCCAAACCTTCGGTAAGGGCGGTACCTATTTGCAGCCTGTTGGGTACAGGACTGACCTTTAGCGCCTGTGCATCGGTATTACACACGATGAACTCCACATCTTTAATCCCCTGATTATACATGTGGTTAACTGCATTACTACCTCCACCACCGACACCTATCACCTTGATGATCGACTTGTGCCGCTGTGGGATTTCGAACATATAATTATCTGCCATGATATTTAGTTTTAAGCGGGAAGTGTGAAATGTGAAGTTTGGTACTGCACATGCCAGGTTCCTGCTATGTTTCTTTAATTTAATTTGCTTCTAAAAGCGATCATCATATTCATCAGGTCAAATGAATCGCCATACATCGCCTTGAATTGTTCTTCTGCTATAAACTCTCTCCTTTTTGCTTTATGCAGGCAGGTGACAACCTCAGCAAGCGATCTGATGGAAAAACCAAGAAATCTTCTGAATTCCGGGTTTGACTGACCTATCGAACCTTCTGAGATATTGAGTGCTACCGAATCAACGGCCCTGAGAATTTGAGATGACAGGTTGAACTTCTCCTTATCAGGGAATTGATTTGTCAAGGCGTTTATCTCCTCTCCAAAATCCATGGCTTTCTGCCATATCAACAAGTTCTCAAACTTAAAACTCATGTATTCTTAATTACTCAATTTCACAACTTCGGATATCTAAAGCTTTTCCTCTTCCAGCTTCCCGCCTTCCAACTTCAGACTTCCTTCTTCCCCCTAATACTCACCCTTATCATTAAAGTCATCCATTAACAGCCCTTTCGTCTTATCTATCAGGCCCTTAAAAAACTCTGATCCTTTGCGGGAGGCTTTCATCTCTCTTCGGGCTCCGCCACCGGAGGCTTGTTTTTCCATGTATTGGTTTTCGCGCTCATCTATTGCTCTGAAGCCCGAAAGCACCAACCCAAGGGTGGTAGCATACATTGGGCTTTTCACCTCTTCTACTTTTGATTTACCCAAGTGTTCATTGGGGTAACCAATTCTTGCATCCATACCAGTCATGTACTCAAAGAGCTGCTTTACATAGGCCAGCTGAGAACCACCACCGGTAATGACCAGGCCACCCGCCAGCTTGCTGGCATAACCTGATGTGATGATTTCTGCATGCACCATTTCAATCACTTCTTCCATACGCGCCTCAATGATGTGCGCCAGGTTACGAATAGAAATTTCCTTTGGGGGCCTGTTTCTGAGACCGGGAATAGAGACAATCTCGTTTGGATTCGCTTCTTCTGCAATAGCCTTGCCAAACTTAGTCTTCAGCAGCTCCGCCTGGTTCTGCATTACTTTGCAGCCTTCCTTGATGTCCGTGGTCAGGATATTACCACCAAAAGGAATTACTGCAGTGTGCCGGATGATGCTGTCATGGAAAATGGCCACATCTGTGGTACCACCGCCTATATCTACCAGGCAAACCCCGGCTTCTTTTTCTTCATCGCTGAGTACCGACATACTGGATGCCAATGGCTCAAGAATTAGGTTCTCGATTTGAAGACCAGCCCTTTTCACGCACTTGTTAATGTTGCGGATGGCATTGGTTTGTGCAGTGATCACATGAAAGTCTGCTTCGAGTTTGACGCCTGACATACCAACGGGGTCCTTGATGCCATCTTCATAATCAACTATGTAGTCTTGCGGCATTACGTGGATAATCTCGCAGCCCGGAGGCATTACAATCTTGTGAATATCATTGGAAAGCCTGCTAATGTCTTCTACTGTAATTTCATCCTCCAGTGTGTCACGCGTAATGCTACCGTGATGGATGGAACTCTTAATGTGCTGCCCGGCAATACCTACATTGACAACGCCAATGTCGATACCTGACTGCTCACTTGCTTCTGTTATGGCCTTTTCAATTGCCATAACGGTTTTGTCTATATTGGTGACAATACCACGTATTACGCCATCGGAAACGGCTTTGCCCATTCCTAATACTTCGAGTTTTCCAAACTCGTTCTTGGTCCCCACAATGGCGCATATCTTTGTGGTTCCAATGTCTAGTCCGACTACTATTTTATCCTGTTGTTGCATGGCACTTTATGTATTTTCTATTTCTAAGCGGGAATGGATCCGGTATCGTTCATTAAGCTCTACACCTGATACTTCCATGCTATATTATTCACATATAATCTGGTCTCCGTAAGCTACATTCACCCTTTCATAGGTGTTCCAACCCTTGGTTGGCATGATTTGCTTAAAGAAGATTTTGAGTTTTTTAAATTTCTTATCAATTTTTTCGGCCTGGCCGAATTCAAGTCTTTGCCTGCCTACCTGAGGATACATGATGATATCTCCTCTGCGGTCAATGTTGATTTCTCCGATTTGCATAGACCAGAACTTGTCATTATTAACGTAGTCAATGAGTTCATAGAGCCGCTCCGCATAGGGGTCTTCCTCAATAGAAGACCGCGTGGTCAGATCATTGAGGTAGCTGCCCGTGAGTACCACCACCCTGGATGTGTATTTTGCAGATACAGGCAGTATTTTACCCTCTTCACTAATATAAGCGTGGTTGCCATTGCTGGCTACCAGTCTGGCTACTGGCCTGCTCTGATAAGCCCTAACCACAAGATGCCCTTTGAGGTCTCTGAAAACTTCAGCATCTCTTACAAAGCTGTGTGACTCAATTCTGTCTTCAAGCTCTTTGAGGTTCACTCTGCCAAACTGATCTCCCAGAATAGAGTCCCGTTCGTCAGCCATTACGAGTGTCATCACGTCATCTTCATCAATGAAGAAGTTGGATGATCTGTTTTCAATTTCTACCGCAATGTCTTCCACATGGTAGCCAACATCGTGTTTTACCACAAAACCAATGGACATGAACAGTGTGGTGACTATTGCCAGCAAAATCAAAACGCGATATGTCTTACTTCCTTGTTTCATGACAGTACTCGTTTAATTGGTTCAATCATCTGATCAATATCTCCTGCTCCTATGGTCAGCACCACTTCTGGAGACCATTCACTGATTTGCCTTGTCAGATTCTCTTTGCTGCAAACCATCTTTTTTTCCAATGTGACCTTTTCCAGCAGCATGGCTGAAGTAATACCGGGAATAGGTTCTTCGCGGGCCGGATAAATATCCAGTAGTATGAGTTCGTCTGCCAGGCAGAGGCTTGCTGAAAATTCCTGGGCAAAATCTCTTGTTCTGGAGAAAAGGTGTGGCTGAAAAACGGCCGTGATCTTTCTGGTTGGGTACAGATCTCTTACCGATCTGAGAAAGGCATCAATTTCTACCGGATGGTGGGCATAATCATCTATATACACGATGTCATCCTTTTTGAGAATGTACTCGAACCTGCGCTTCACCCCTGCATAGGACTTCACTCCTTGTCTGATTGTGTCATCATCTGCACCATAGGAGCGGGTAACCGAAATGGCTGCCAGCATATTTTCAACATTATGATAACCCGGCACATTCAGGGTAATATTTTCGATAATTGTGTCACCGGCCCTGTAGTCAAATACAAAAGCAGCTTCTTCAATCCTTAAGTTTTCAGCGGTAATGGATGCATTGCTGAGTGCATAGCTCTGGTGATTGAAAGTGGCGTCTACCGCAATAATCTGACTACCGACTCCTTCTTTGGCAAAGAGGGTTCCGTCCTTGTCAATCTGACTAACAAAGAGACTAAAAGACTCTTTAAGCGCTTCTTTATCGCCATAGATATCCAGGTGATCGGCATCAATAGCTGTCACTACCGCTGTTTGCGGAAAGAGCGTGAGAAATGATCTGTCAAACTCATCGGCTTCTATGACAGCTACTGCTTCTTCGCCCTCGTTGAGCACCATGTTGGTGTTATAGTTGGCAGAGATACCTCCGAGAAAACCCGTACAGTCGACTCCGGCTGTTTTGAGCAGGTGCACGATCATAGAGGTAGTTGTGGTTTTACCATGGGTACCGGCTACAGCTATGCTGTTCATGTTTTTAGTAATGAGACCCAATACCTGAGACCTTTTCATGATCTCATAACCCTGCTCTTTGAGCCATGACCATTGCTTGTGATTCTTGGGTATGGCGGGGGTATACACCACCAGAATGCCTTCCCTTGTCAACCTGATACCCGGGCTCATTGCTCCCACCTCATCTTTAAAATGAACAGGTATATTTTCAGTCTCCAGAGCAGCAGTGAGTTTCGTTGGGGTTTTATCGTAGCCAGACACAGCTTTGCCGTTATGCTTAAACCAACGGGCCAAAGCACTCATACCGATCCCTCCGATACCGAGAAAATAGACGCTATGTATATTTTCAAGCTTCATGCTATGAGTTTGACTATTTCGTTTACTATTTCATTAGCTGCATCGGGTTTTGCCAATGCTTTTATTTTTTTGCTCAGCCTTTGCTGTTCCTGCTCATTATTCAGCAGTTTGATGGCTTCATCAATCAGCTTTTCTCTGGCATCATGATCCTTCACTAAAATGGCAGCATCATTCTCCACCATGGCTTTTGCATTCTTGGTTTGGTGGTCTTCAGCCACATTGGGTGAAGGCACAAAAATGGTGGGCTTACCGGCTATACTCAGCTCTGATACGGAGAGTGCTCCGGCCCTGGAAACTACCGCATCTGCCGCAGCATAGGCCAGGTTCATCTCTTTAAGGAATTCAAAAAGCAGGATATTATCCGCTCCTTCAAAGGCCTCCAGCTTCTCTTTCATTTCAGTATGATAGAACTTACCACACTGCCAGATTACCTGTACATCGGCATCAATAAGCTTCTGCAGGTTAATGGTCATACTGTCATTGAGAGTTCTTGCTCCCAGACTTCCTCCCAAGATGAGGAGTGTTTTTTTGTTACCATCAAAGCCAAAGTGAGCCAGGGCTTTATCTCTTAGGCCTTCCAGTTCTACAATGTCTTTTCGTACCGGGTTACCCGTAAGCGTAATTTTTTCAGCAGGAAAAAACTTCTCCATATTCGGGTAGGCCACACATATTCGCTGTACTTTTTCTGCCAGCAATTTATTAGTGAGGCCGGCATAGGAGTTTTGCTCCTGCAGTACAGCAGGCACTTTTTTCTTTGTGGCTACCCTGAGCAAGGGGCCGGAAGCGTAACCTCCTACACCAACTACCACATGAGGCCTGAAGTCCCGCACAATTTTTCGACTTCTGCTAATACTGGAAAGCACCTTGAATGGAAAGGAAAGGTTATCAATCGTGAGCTTTCTCTGGAGTCCGCTAATCCACAGGCCGATTATCTTATAACCGGCTTCCGGTACCTTTTGCATCTCCATTTTACCCTGAGCGCCTACAAACAGTACTTCTGCACTGGCAAAGCGCTCGCGGAAAGCATTGGCAATGGCAATGGCAGGATAGATGTGTCCTCCGGTGCCTCCTCCGCTGATAATGATGCGATATGGTTGTTGCTGTGCTATGATTAAACTGCTTTAGCGGTATTTTTTAATGCTCCACCAATGGGAGTAAAGTCTTCTTGTTCTCCACGGCTAACGCTGAGCACGATGCCCAGAGAAAGTCCTGTAAACAGCAGGGAAGTTCCTCCCATACTGATGAGTGGCAGCGTTTGACCAGTAACGGGTCCTAAGCCTACCACTACTCCTATATTGACCAGTGCCTGAATGACAATGGCAAAGGTAAGTCCGGCAGACAGCAGCCCTCCAAAGGCCCGGTCGCTGTTGGCGACTACGCGCATGCCCCGGTAGAGCAGTACGATGTACAAAAACAGCACAAACAGTCCTCCGATCATACCATATTCTTCGATGATAATGGCATAGACAAAATCTGAAAATGCTTCTGGTAAAAAGTTCCTCTGGGTGCTTTTGCCAGGACCTACTCCGAGCAAACGCCCATTGGCCATGGCTATGTTAGCTTGCTGCACCTGATAGGGAACTTCTTTTTGCTGGGCGAAATCTTTTATCCTGTTGATGACAGTGCCACCTCTCTGCCCCCAACTCATGGCAACTGAACCCACAAGGGCACCTACTACCACCAACATGGCGAGGTATTTAACTGGTACCCGGCCTATAAACAAGATGAGCATACAGGTGAGAAAAAGCATAACAGCCGTAGAGAAATTAGTCATTGCGATCAAGCCGCAGATGAGGCCGCACCAAAAAAGTATGGGTACCAAAGTTTCCTTTACATCTTCAATCTTTTGCTGTCTCTTAGATAGCATACTTGCCAGAGCGGCCACCAGGGCCATCTTTGCCAGGTCGGAAGGCTGAAACTGCAGGCCAATGAACGGAAGTTCTATCCACCTGTTTGCATCATTCATGGTTATACCGTATTGCCAGGCATAAAAAAGTAGTGGCACGGAGGTAATGAGTGCATAACGCGCAATCTTGGAGTAGTATCTGAAATCAATTTTATGTGCTATCCACATTACCACCAGACCAAGGCCAACCATAATGGTATGTCTGATCAGGTAATATTCTGTATTGCCTCCCTGATGCTTATAGGCCAGCGAACCGGTAGCGCTATATACTACCAGAATACTAATGACAGACAGGCATACCACAACCAGCCAGATGATAGGATCACCCTGGATATGTCGATCGGTCCATTGTTTTACTTTCGTCATCATAGGGCTAAAACGGCTTTTTTAAACTGCTCTCCTCTGTCGATATAATTCTTGAACAAATCGAAGCTTGAACAGGCTGGTGACAGCAACACGGTATCTCCTGGTTTTGCAATGTCTTTGGCCATTCTGACTGCTTTGATCAGGTCGTCAGTGGCTTTTACCTCCGGCACCAGGTTTTCAAAAGCGGTCCAGAGTTTCGAGTTGTCTTTTCCTAAACAGATCAGGGCCCTGACCCTTTCCTGTACCAAAGCCTCAATAAGGCCATAGTCATTTCCTTTATCTATACCTCCGGCTATCCACACAATGGGTGTGTCGAAAGCTCCGAGAGCGTAATACACTGAATCAACGTTGGTTGCTTTGGAGTCATTGATGTATGCTACTTCATCAATGTATCGAACGGGCTCCAGTCTGTGCGGGGCATTTTTAAAAGTGCCTAAAGCCCTGACCATATCCTCGCCCTTTACTCCTGCCAGCAATGCGGCCTGACCGGCTGCTGAAGCATTGAGCATGTTGTGAAATCCCTTGATTGAGATACCCGCTCTGGGGGCAGATATCTCAATACTATCAGGGACACAAAACAACCTATCATTTTGTTTGTAAATAATGTCGGCAGCGTCTCTGCCGAGCGAATAAGGATGAACGCTGAGCCCGCGTGTGAACTCAGTGATGTTCTCCTGGATAGCAGGGTCGTCCATCCAATAGATGGCGTCTCCTCCTACCTTTACCATTTGAAAAATCCTCAGTTTTGCGTGAAGGTATTTTTCGAAGTCGTTGTCATAGCGGTCCAGGTGGTCTGGTGTGACATTGAGTAGGACTGCTATGTCTAATTTCATTTCGTAGGAATCGTCCAGTTGGAAGCTGCTCAGTTCCAGTACATACCAGTCAAAGTCTTCTTCCAGCACCTGTCGGGCAAAGCTCTGTCCTACATTTCCGGCCAGCCCTACATTCAGTCCGCCCTCCTTGAGCAGGTGGTAGGTGAGCATGGCTGTTGTGGTTTTACCGTTTGTACCCGTAATCCCAATCAGCCTGGCCCTTGTAAATCTTGAAGCGAGCTCAATTTCTGAGATGATCAGGTTCCCGTTATTTCTCAGGGCCCTGACCAACGGAGCCTTATCGGGAATACCCGGGCTTTTGATGACGAGGTCACTTTTCAGGATTTTCTTTTCTGAATGACCTCCCTCTTCAAAGGGTATACCTGCACGCTGAAGGTCAGCTTTATATCCAGCCTTGATCGTACCCAGATCAGACACAAATACATCGTACCCCTGTGCTTTACCAAGCAGGGCTGCACCGATTCCGCTTTCGCCTCCTCCTAATACAGTGAGTATCTTTGTCATTTGTTGAGTCGTATTCTTTTTTTCTACTCCCTTACGTCACCTAAGACCAGGGAGGGTTTCTATATTTTTATCGGCTACCTTAACTTTAAGGTGGCCAGTGTTAAAATCGCTAACAGGATGCCCACAATCCAGAATCGTGTAACGATCTTGGCTTCTGGAATTTCCATTTTCTGATAGTGATGATGGAGCGGAGACATTTTAAAAATCCTCCTTCCTTCACCGTATTTCTTCCGGGTGTACTTGAAATAGCTGACCTGAAGTATCACCGACATATTCTCAATGAGAAATATGCCGCACATCAATGGAATCAACAGTTCTTTTCTGAGCACAAAGGCCAGCACCGCTATTACCCCACCCAGAGAAAGGCTACCCGTGTCGCCCATGAAGACTTGTGCAGGAAAGGCGTTGTACCATAAAAAACCCACACAAGCCCCCACGAAAGCGGCACAAAAGATTACCAACTCACCTGAGTTGGGTATGAACATGACATTCAGATAATCTGAGAAGATGGCATTACCGGAGATGTATGCGAAAATGGCCAGTGTTAGACCAATAATCGCAGAGGTTCCGGCTGCAAGTCCATCAATACCATCCGTGATATTCGCGCCATTGGAAACTGCTGTAACGATAAAAATCACAATCAGTATGTACAATGCTGCGTTGACCCAATCAATGTCGAATGGTAATATTTTGCTGTAATCAAATTCGTTGTCTTTGACGAAGGGCACCGTGGTGATGGTAGACTTTACATCTCTGAAAGCAGGTGCCGCCTGCTCGCCCTCAACCACCTGTTCAACAGCATCGGCATTGAACTCTCTCACTTTGACATCATCATGAAAGACGAGGATGGCTCCTACAAAAAGCCCGATAGCCACCTGGCCCACTATCTTGAATTTACCGGCAAGTCCTTCCTTATTTTTTTTGAAAACCTTGATATAATCATCCAGAAAGCCGATCAGGCCTAAACCCACCGTGGTAACCAGCAGGAGTATGATGTAAATATTATCCAACTTGGCGAAGAGTAATGTCGGAATAACGATGGCAGCGATGATAATGAGTCCACCCATAGTAGGTGTCCCCTTTTTCTCCATTTGCCCGGCCAGACCCAAATCACGGATAGACTCACCCACCTGCTTCCTTTGCAACATGCGGATGAGTGTTTTACCAAAGGTAATGGTGATGAGCAGTGAGATGAGCGTAGACATACCGGCCCTGAAAGAGATGTACTGAAATACACCTGCCCCGGTAAGGTCAAATTGCTGATCGAGATATGTAAATAAATAGTATAACAACTGCTATTAGTTTTGCTCGTGAATCAGGTCCAACATCTCTTTTAGTACTTTCCGGTCGTCAAAGGGGTGTCTTTTTCCTTCGATTTCCTGGTAGGTCTCATGGCCCTTGCCGGCCACGAGTATAATATCCTTTGGCTCTGCCAGCGAACTGGCAGTCTTAATCGCCTCTTTCCTATCGGCCATTACCAATGTTTTTCTGTAATTGGAAGGGCTCACACCCTCCTGCATGTCTCTTATAATCGCTTCAGGATTTTCACCTCGGGGGTTGTCTGAGGTGAGTACTACTTTATCACTCAAATCACAGGCTATCCGAGCCATTTCAGGCCGCTTGTCTCTATCTCTGTTGCCTCCGCAGCCTACCACTGTGATCACCTTTTCATTACCTGTCCGGAATTTGGTGATGGTTTTAAGCACATTCTCCAGTGCATCAGGAGTATGGGCATAATCCACGATGGCTGTAATGCCCGTGGTATTGATGACCTGCTCAAATCTGCCGGGAGCCGGATTAAGGTTTGAGAGGTGTCGCAGCACTTCACCCTCATCTTCGCCCATGATCGAGGCCACAGCAAACACAGATGTTAGGTTGTAGGCATTAAAGTCGCCTATCAGCTTGAACCAGACATCCCGCCCGTTGATGTTCATTTCCAGGCCCTGCAGGGTATTGGAAAGTACCTTAGACTTGTAGTCGGCCATGCTTTTGAGGGCATAGCTGAACTTATTGGCTTTGGTGTTTTGCAGCATTACGGGGCCTCGTTTGTCATCACTATTGGTGAGTGCAAATGCCGAAGCCGGTAACATATCAAAGAAGCCCTTCTTGGCCTTGATGTATTCGTCAAAAGTCTTGTGATAGTCAAGGTGATCGTGGGTAATGTTGGTAAAGAAGGCTCCAGTGAAAGTGAGGCCGCTTATTCTTTTTTGTATCACAGAATGGGAACTCACCTCCATAAAACAATGAGTACAGCCTTTTTCAATCATTTGCACCAACAACTGGTTGAGTGTAATCGCATCCGGGGTAGTGTGCGTAGTGGCCAATGCTTGCCCATTGATTTTATTTTCTACAGTGGAAAGCAAGCCTGCATTGTAGCCAAGTTCCCTGAAAAGGTCATACAATAATGTGGCACAGGTGGTTTTACCGTTGGTACCAGTGACACCAACCAGCGCAAGCTTTTCACTGGGTCGGCCATAAAAATTAGCCGCCATAATGCCCATTGCCTCCGCTGAGTCTTTTACTTCGATGTAAGCAATTCCCTCTGCCCTATCGGTTGGCAGTTCTTCACAAACCACCGCGGTGGCTCCGGCCACAATGGCCCTGTCAATAAACGCATGGCCATCGGCCTGCACTCCACGAATGGCAATAAAAGCACTGTCCGACCCCACCTTGCGGGAGTCGAAAGTGAGGGACGAAATATCAGCCCCCATGTTTCCAGAAGTTTGCTTCAGGGAAACCTTGTACAAAATGTCTTTCAACAGAGGCATTAGCCCAGTTCTATTATTATGGTTGTTTTTCCTTTTTCTATTCTATTACCAGGGCTGACCGACTGCTTGCGCACCCGGCCAGAACCGGTAACTGAAACTTTTAACCCTTTATTCTCAAGTAAATAAAGTGCATCTCTGAGCGTCATTCCCCGCACATTAGGCACAAGGTTTGACTCACCGTGATTAGGCTTCCAGGTGATAGAGTTATTATCCACACTGGTTCTCACCCATTCCAGGTCATCCCCTTCAGGGTGATTGGAAATTCCCAACTCATCACAAAGCTTTTTCAATTCATCAAAATTGCCGGCTCGTATCATCGGGAATGTTCCCTCCTCAGCCAGCAAACCTGGTTCAAACACATCATGAATGTCTAAATCCTGCGAATAAATCATATCGGCAATTTCTTTGAACACAGGAGCCGACACTCCGGACGCGTAGCTATTCCAGCCCTGGGGGTCATCAATGACCACAATAGCAGAATACAAAGGTTCATCGGCCGGGAAGTAACCTGCAAAGGAGGTGTAGTATCTTTGTGGCCTGTACTTCCCGCCTATCAGCTTCTGGGCAGTGCCTGTCTTACCCGCAATGGAATAGTAGTCGTTCTTGATATTTTTCGCTGTACCTCGCTCAACCACACCCTCCAGCATGATCCTCAGCTTTTTCAGCGTCTCTCTTGAGGCAATGCGCTTCTGAATCGTCTTGGTCTTAAAGGTCTTTACCGGTTCGTTGGCCCGCTGGATACTTTTGACAATAATCGGCTGAATCATACGACCGTCATTGGCTACGGCATTATAGAGTGCCAGTGTCTGCAGCGGAGTCACAGCGGTTTCATAACCAACTGACATCCAGGGAAGACTCACACCACTCCAGCTGTCATCATCGGTGTTTTTCACATAAGGAACCCCCTCACCCATCATCTGGAAATCAAGCAACTGACCGTAGCCTGTTTCTTTGATGGCATCGATAAACCGCTGCGGGTTATCACCGAAAATACTGTCTACCAACGTGGAAACTCCCACATTAGATGATTTTTCGAAAACCTGCTGGACGGTAATTTTACCATAGCCACCCTTGTTTGCGCTTTCATCCCGCATCTTACGGTTGTAGAACTCCTTTACTCCATTCCCTGTATCTACCGTGTCTTCCAGGTTGATTTTTCCTTTTTCAAGCAGGGCAATCATGGAGGCCAGCTTGAATGTTGATCCCGGATCATTGAGCCCTGCCACAGCATAGTTCAATGTTTCAGCGTATCCCCCGCCAACCTGTTGGGTAAGATTGGATATAGCTTTGATTTCACCTGTTTTTACCTCCATAAGCACTACGCAGCCAAACTTGGCTTTGTGCTTTTCCAGTGCCCGCAGCAGTGCATTTTGGGCCACATCCTGCAGGTTGATATCAATGGTAGTATGAATGTCATAACCATCTTCTGGCTTAATGTCTGACGATACATTGACAGGTTTCCAGTTGTTACCAGCCACCCTCTGATACAAGCCCTCACCATCACGGCCAGCCAGGTAGTCATTGAAGCTCCTTTCAATACCTACCCCTACACCTTCATCTTCCTTCATGTAGCCTACTGTGCGTCTTGCAAGGCTCTTGAAAGGCATGTGCCGCCTGTCTGTTTTTTGAAAAATGACTCCTCCCCGCATCTGACCCAGCCTGAAAATCGGCCAGGTTTCCATCATTTCTTTTTGCTGATAATTGATAGTCCCCCTGTGGATCAGCATGTACTTATCACCACTATTCCGAGCTTTCGAGATCTTCTGCTCGTAATAATCAGCAGAACGATCTCGATAAAAGCCGGACAATAGCCGTGAAAGGGAGTCTATTTTCGCTTTAAAGAGCTCATCAGACACCAATGTCGGGTCGAAGGCTACTTTATAAAATGGTAGTGACGTAGCAAGGAGGTCATTGTCAGCCGCATAGATACTGCCACGGGTTGCCTTGATTGTTTTGTAATCAAGCCCGATTTCTTCAGCCTTTTCACGCCAGTGTTCGCCCTCCACAAACTGTACATCGACCATGCGATACACAACTGCTAAAACGAATATCACTACCACCAAAAAGGCCAATCTTACGCGCAGTAATATCGACTTCTTAATATTCACCTTTCTCTACAACTATTTTATAAGGCGGTTCTTTACTCTCTTCCAAGCCCAATGCTTTCACCTGCTTGGCTACCTCTGACTGCTTACTACTATACATGTAGTCTGCTTCAAGCGTAGTCACATCGGCTCTCAAATCCTCCACCTCGTTTTCCAGCTTATCAATTTTTCTCACTGTCCGCTCTGCATAGTGCGTGTTCCAGACATAGATCACCCCCAACAAAACGGCAAATGCTACTTTTGGCAGATACTTAACAGGAAAGCCTCTTTCGAGCAGCGAGTCAGCTTTGACCCACCGAGACATCCACCCAAACAGACCACTGCCGCTGGGTTTAGATTTGTCTTCAATTCTGAATTTATTTTCTGCCATGCTACAATGTCCAGACTTTTGTTAGTTACTAACCGGGTCCTGTACCAACCCTTTTTATATCTTTTCAGCCACTCGGAGTTTCGCGCTCCTGGCCCTGTTATTCACTTTCAATTCTTCCTCAGAAGCTGTAATGGGTTTCCTGCTGATCGCCTTGAAGGGCTTCAACTGGTTTCCAAAAAAGTCTTTTTCCACTTCTCCGAAAACCTTCCCTTTGTTGATGAAATTTTTCACCATGCGGTCTTCAAGCGAGTGATAAGATTCTACCACTAACCTTCCTCCAGGTTTTAATACCTCAATGGCCTGGTTAAGAAAGTCCTCCAATGCACCCATTTCATCATTGACCTCCATGCGAATCGCCTGAAAAACCTGGGCGTAGTATTTATATTCTCTACCCCTTGGCGCCAGCGATTTCAGCAAATGGATCAAGTCAGTTGTGGTCTCAAAAGGCCTGGCAAAACGCTCTGACACTATAGCCGCAGCCAGTGTCTTTGCATTCTTAACCTCACCATAGATTCCTAAAATCTTATGCAGAGCGGCCTCGTCATACTCATTGACTACCGTAAGACCGGTCACCTCAGCATTCTGGTCCATTCGCATATCCAGCGCTGCAGAGGAGCGGGTAGAAAAACCACGCTCAGGCTTATCAATCTGGTGAGAGGATATTCCTAAATCGGCCAGAATACCATCCACCTGCTTTACACCATGCAGCTTGAGATACCTCTTGAGATACCTGAAGTTTGCTTCTATAAATGTGAAAGAACGTTGTTCTATTTGTTGCGCATTGAACCTGGCATCCTTGTCCTGATCGAAACCGAACAACCTGCCCTCACTACCCAAATGCTTTAAAATCTCGCGGGAATGTCCACCTCCTCCGAAAGTGACGTCTACATACACACCACTCTCCCTGATCTCCAGCCCGCTAATACACTCACTAAGCATGACCGGTATATGATACTCAGTCATCAGTCGTCAGCCAAAAGTCTTTCTGCCATCTGCGAATATTCATTCGCATCCTGAATCAGGTACTCCTCATAGCGATCAGGGTTCCAGATTTCCACTCTGTTCCCCATCCCAACAAGCACTACCTCTTTTTCAAGTCCGGCAAAATCCATCATCCTTTTAGGAATATTGACACGCCCGGCACTATCCAACTCAACATCCATATGTCCCCTGAAGAAACTTCTCTGGAACTTACGATGCTCATCATTGAACTCGCTTAACGACTTCACTCGTGAATTAATCTTTTTATACTCCAGTGCAGTGTACAGCACGAGACAAGGCTCAAAACCTCTTCTCAGCACCAGCTCACTACCGTTTACCTCCGGCAGTGCAGCCTTTACCCTGGAGGGTAAAGCCAGTCTGCCCTTAGCATCGAGCTTACAATCGTATTCACTGGTAAAAAAAGACATGTCACACCTGAACTAATACAAAGCTAGAAAATATTCCCCACATCCTACCACTACCTCCCACATTTTCCCACATTTCTATAAAACTATTCATTTAGTAAAGCAAAAACAACCCTGGAAGGAATATTTATTAGCGCTTGCTTCTTTTCACCAATGCAGCGTAAGTACCTGTATTACAGATTATTAATTTAAATCAAACTAATAAAACGTAAAGGCTATCAGTAGTTATCAGGCTGTGTATGAAAGTGGGAACCATACCCAAAAGGCAAATTCCTCTTCAGTAAAAAGACTCAAAAACCATGTGGTATCTCGTAAAAGAATAAAATGCGAAAGAGGATTAGCCTTGTATTGTACCGTGCAAAAGAAGTGTTTTAGAATTGACCTGACAGGCAGCAAAAACAGAACGGCTCACTAGTTGGTGAGCCGTTCTGTTTTCTGCTAACTGGTGGTAGAAAGTGGACTAAAGTGCCCTGAGTACTACCCTGCCAGCCGTGCCTGTAGCGCGAGGGGTGCCTCTGATACTATTAATGAATCGGTAAGGGCTAATGCCTTTTCTGATCAGATAGTTTCTCACGGCAACGACCCTTTGCCTTGCCAGCTCAAAGTTCTCTTCTGATGTCAGATTTCTGTCTCCGTAACCATTCAGTTCAACTTTGAATGATTCATCGAAAAGCATCATTTCCGCCAGCTGATCCAGTGCTGCTTTCTGCTCTGGCCTGATGAGGTCACTACCAGGGTTGAAGGCGATAAACTCAAGTGGTAGCCTGTAGATTTCATTCACATCCACCGGTGTACTTCTGTCTGGTCCGGTTACAGGTCTTATAAGTGTGGTGTCTTTCTCAACAGGTTTCTCCTCCTGCGTAACTGGTGCATCAGGGTCTGTTTTACAACCGCTGAAGGCACCCGCTTCATTCGGACATTTATCTTCGGCATCAGGAACTCCATCACCATCAGTATCTACTACTTCAGGACAACCACCATCGGCTCCGGCTTGCTCCGGGCATTTATCTTCCATATCAGGAACCCCGTCTCCATCGCTATCCGGACACCCATTGGCTGTACCTGCAGCGTCCGGACATTTATCTTCAGTATCTACAACTCCATCACCGTCTCTGTCCGGGTAAGGGCACCCATCATTGTCGGCAGGTCCAAAGTCAAGCGGGCATTCATCTTTGCGGTCTGGTATGCCGTCACCGTCAGAGTCAGCCTTCCTGCCTAATGCGAACCCTGCTCCTAACGAGAATTCACGGTAAGCAATATTATTATTGATTTTATAGGATGCTGAAGCAAATATTTTGAAGTGATCATTGACCCTATAGTCCACCCCTACAATGGGTGACCCAACCAGATCAGTTCCTTCCTCATTCATGAAGGCCGTATTGGTGAAAGACAATACCCCGATCCCCAAACCCAGGTAGGGAGCCAGCTTTGAGTCTTCTGGCAAAATACTCCCGTTATTAAATTTGAATTTACCAATTACCTGGCCCCCAAAGAGAGTACCTCTTGTAAAAGAAACTTCAGAGTCATAAACCTCTCCGTAAGACAGTGTTATGGACAGATCAAAGGACCTGGACAGGTAATGGTCAAGCCCTACAGTGAGACCATAAGATTTTGCACTTATAATTCCCTTAAAAGGAATGCGCAGGGCAGAACCATGCTGATTATTGTTGTAGGCTACTGAAAACCAGTTCTTGTCTGTTTCCGTTTGTGCTCTCAAACTGAGGCAAAAAAAGCAGCCAATAAGAATTATTAAGTATTTCTTCATTAGTGGAGTAATTGAAAAATCCGAGTAGAGCCTATGGCAATATAATGGGTTTTGCTGTTACTGAGTAATTTTTCGCTTGAAGAAATGTTCTACTTTCTATTGACTGCGAATCTCTAAGAGTAATTTGCATTATTATATTATTTACTGACCTCCTTCACCATACTTCGCGCGTATCTCCTCTGTATCGGCCCCAGGTATTGGTGGTGCTGATAGTTGCCTTTTATACGTTACACTTTCAGCGCCCGCCATGAATGTTCTGATTCCACGGTATCCCCCACTCTCTAAAAACCATCTTTCAGGTCCTTCCTCAAAAACCTCGTCAATCTGCCTTATACGACCGACAGGAACCTTTAAGTAATGAAGGGCACTAACGAAATCATCAGCAGACCATTCCCTGATTTTTCCGGAAAGAATACGGTTCAAAGCAATCCGGTTTGCTACACGCTTTTCATTGGAATTGTAACTATCTGATTTATGCAAAGCCAGCTTAAGCACTTTATTCAGGTGATAAAACTGTCTTTCACTACCCACAGCCAGAATTAGCTGTTTACCGTCTGCTGTTTCGAACACATCACCATATGGAGCAATATTCGGATGCTGATTACCCATGCTCAGAGGCACCTTTTTACCTACTAACCAATTGGCAGCCTGGTTGGCTAGTGAGCTCACAGCGACATCCATCAGGGCTACAGGCACGTAACAGCCCTTGCCACTGCCCATGCGATTAATTAATGAGACCAAAAGGCCTTCTTTCAAATGGTGAGCTGCTAAAATATCTATGAGTGCCACCGGCATCTTGAGCGGTCCGGACCCGGTTTCTCCATTGATGCTCATAAAACCTGATTCGGCCTGAATGACAGCATCATAGCCCACCCTCTGGTCTTCTTTACCATAGCCAGTAATATGTCCATAGATAAGGCTCGGATTGATCGTAGACAATACTTTGTAATCTACCATTAGTTTTTCTGCATCACCGGGCTTGTAGCTCACAATAGCTATATCTGCTTCAGCGATCATATTGTAGAGAATCCGAAGATTCCCCGCTTCGGTAATATCAAGTAACACAGACTTCTTTCCCCAGTTGACACAAGAAAAATAAGAAGATATGCTTTCCGAACTCTTTTCTCCCTGAAAGAACCACGACCGCGTGGCATCTCCATCGGTCTCAGGGTTTTCTACCTTGATAACCTCTGCCCCCAATTCGGCAAAAAACTGACCAACTGATGGCCCGGCCAGCACCGATGCCAGCTCAATAACTTTCAGCTTTTCAAACATCATTCTTTCAAAGATACAGACGATTACTTAAGAACATCATCTTATCAGATATTGAGCAAGCAAACATTAAAACAATAAAGTTTTATCCGCCATCGTATCCTATGATATGTACATTTGCGACTATGAAGCCTAATCTCAGAAGCCTAGCACTTTTTCTCCTTGCCCCTGTAACGCTGTTCTCCTGCGGGTCTGATGATACAACGGAAGAACCTGTAAGTGAACTGGTCATTTACCAGATAGACTATAACAGCCTGACTTTTGAAGGTGGAATTGCCCTCTCACTGAGGCAGGTTCAAGGTAGCCTCATCAATGACATTCCTCTAGAAATTGAGATAGAAGAGGCTACAACAACAGATGATGGTGCCGTGGGGATTACCTATGAACCTACTCTGGACCGGATTTTTCTGGGTACACTCTCACTAGATGGTGATGGAGAAATTCTCTTCCCCACTTTTATCGCCCCTGGCAGCTTCCTTGAGCTTGAGGAATCGGTCGACTTCCCTGCGAACGCGGAAGTACAGTCCATAGGAGGCGATCATTCTCAGGTAGATATTGCTCCGATCTGGCATGCCATTGCCGATTTGGGCCTGACTGATTTCGTACTCACCGAGAATACAAGAATTGGTTTATTCCTCTATCAGCCCAGCACAGACAGTCAACTTGCGGATCACTGGGATTGGATACTGATGCTTTACAATCAGTAATCAACTATACTGCGTCAAAGGTTTGAAAATCAGATATTTCAATACGCTAACCCTGAGAACAAAAAACAACGGTGGGTATTAAGGTAATTTCATAACTTAGTTGTCTATCTTATGAAAACCGAAATACTGATACTATGAAGACTTTTATCAAAGGGTTCTCTGTCCTGCTTATTATAGCTATGATAGGAGCTTGTACGAGTACCGAGGGCACGACCAACAAGCCCAAGGACTTTTCGAGCTACTCCGATCTGGCCTCTGCACTGAGAAGCATAGGAGGCCTGCAGATTAGCGGGACGGGTGACAACATCATTGTGACGCTCAGGGGGCAAAGCTCATTGAAGCTCAATACGCAACCACTATTCGTTGTCAACAATATACCTGTTGGCAATGCCTACGCTGATGCAAACAACATGGTCAACCCAAGTGAAATTACCTCGATCAGGGTACTGAGGGGTGCATCGGCAACAACCATTTATGGTGAAGATGGCAACAGTGGGGTGATCCTGATCAAAACCAAAGTAACAAACTAAGGCAACAAATACACTACTAACTATAAACTACGGGCGATCTGAAGCACACTTCGGGTCGTCTTTTTTTGTACTCAAAGCCTTTTGGGCCTATTGTGTAAGTGACTGATTTACATTAACTTTAAAAAGCCCCGTAAACACACTTCTATGAAAAACTCACTCAAAATCTCTTTTTTTTGCGCTTTGATTTGCGTTGCTTCAGGCTGTGCCAGCACGGATGATTACAACAGGAAAACCAGGGACTTTTCTCAATATGCCACACTGGCTGAAGCTATCAGAAGCGTAGGCGGAGTAGTGACCGGAGGCAATACGCTGGCAGGAGTCAATCAGGCGGTTATTTCTCTGCGGGGCCAGTCCAGTATTATTTTGAATACACAGCCGCTCTATGTAGTGGATAATGTACCTATTGGTAACAACTACAATACGGCTAACAACCTCGTACACCCTTCAAATATTGTTTCTATCAGAATCATCAGAGGTAGTTCAGGCAGCACTATTTATGGAGAAGACGCAAATAGTGGTGTCATAATAATTCGCACCAAAGACTACAAAGCAAAACGAGGTGGCCCTACCGGATAAATGACTCTGTGACTATTTGGTTCTTTCTATCGTATAAGTCACAAGCTCTCCAAGCGACTTGCGATAAGTGGAATCCGGAAATTCACTTAGGATATCCTGTGCTTTTTTATAGTAACTGTTCATTACTTCTTTGGCATACTCAATGCCTCCGGAAGATTTTACAAAATCGATAACCTCACGCACTTTTTTAGGCTTGTCACTTTTATTCTTGATGATTCTTATTATTTCACGCTTCTTGCTCCCAGTGGCATGCTGTAGCGCGTAAATCAACGGCAGGGTCATTTTCTTTTCCTTAATATCAATGCCCAGTGGCTTCCCTATTTCTTCTACCCCGTAGTCGAACAGATCATCTTTGATCTGGAAGGCCATTCCCACATTAAGGCCGAATTCCTTCATCCTGTTGACGTCTTCTTCTACGGCTTCGGAGGCGGCCGCGCCAACAGCACAACAGGAGGCAATCAGTGAGGCTGTTTTTTGCCGTATTACATCATAGTAAACCTCTTCAGTAATATCCAGATTCCGGGCCTTGGCCATTTGCAGCAGCTCCCCTTCGCTCATTTCCCTTACGGCTTCTGAAACAATTTTCAATAGATCGAAATCACCATTATCTACTGATAGCAGTAGCCCCCTCGACAGAAGAAAGTCACCGACCAGTACCGCAATTTTATTTTTCCAGAGGGCATTGATAGAAAAGAAACCTCTTCGGTAATTAGAGTCATCCACCACATCATCATGTACTAAAGATGCGGTATGAAGGAGTTCGATGAGTGATGCTCCACGGTAGGTTCTTTCTGAGATAGTACCAACCACTCCTGCTGAAAGGAATACAAACATCGGACGCATTTGTTTGCCTTTTCTTTTGACGATGTAGTCCATGATCTTATCCAGTAAAAAGACTTTGCTCTTCATGAATGACCTGAACTTAATCTCAAACTCACCCATTTCGCTGTTAATGGGTGCCTGTATGTCTTTAAGTCGAAGTGGCATGCGCTCTAAGGAGGTACAATATTAACAGGTAATACCCCAATGACAAAGGTTATCAATCCTAATTTAGTTCCGGTCGGTCGGGAGGTTGAGAAATCTCCAAAAAGGGCCTGTTATTATTTTCGGGGACGAAAACGTAGCAAGAGTTCAAAGCCTATGTAAGCGTGTTTTCCGGCACCCGCTACCTCTTCGCTCAACCAGTTGTAAGTCATTTTAAAAGTAGTATTGACGCTGTTTGCCGCCCAGCCCACCCTGACATGCTGTACAGTTGAAAAAATATCTTCAGTATGGGGACTCCTGTCGTTCCACAAACCACCCTGTACGGTGATATTATGGCCAACCCACTGCCTGCCATACCCCAGAAAAAGGTAGGCATGTCGGCTGAATCCATTCCTCCTTCTACCGATTATGGCGTTCTTAAACACAGATTCATCCAGCGACTGAAGCTTGCCAAAACGTACATCCACACGCTGCATGGCATTAATAAAGCCTGTACCTATCATGGCCTGAGAGGTTGAAATTAGATCAACACTCTTTTTAACCAGAGGCAACTGAAAACTATAGCTACCTTTGAGATTGGCTACCAGTTCATTCCTGATTTGAAAACCCCAACCCTGGGGTTCAGGAAATCCAAAATTACGATGATACCAGGTCTGGAAACCATCGGCACCCGAAATGCTCCCCACCACCCCCAGTTCTACTCCATAGGTAATCAGTTGATTGGCTTTGACAAAATCAGCTACAGTCAGCCCAAAATACAACCACCCTGCATAGGGCCTGTCATAGTCATTCACATCAGTTAGCGTAAGGTCTTTCGGGGTATAAAATTTCTGGGATATCTCCAGTTCGACAATTCTCTTTACGGGCTCCTTTTTACCAATTCCTAAAAAGACATTTTTTTCAGGAACAAAACGGAAATGAATTAACGCTCCGTTAGAATAATATCTGTCGGTATTTTTGAGCAGATAAACATCATTTTCTGTGGTGATGGAGAGCTCCTGATCATAGTAATCTGATTGGGCCAAAAGTTGGCATATCAATACCACAGACAGCATAGCTAACAGGAAAAATCTTCTTACCACCATAGAGTTTGAGCGGTCGTAAAAGTCATAATAATTTATAATTTTACCCACCCTTCGCAGAGAAAATGCCAAATAATGAAACCCGTATCAACAATCTACTGGACCAAAGGCTGAAAAAGAACAGCTACCGTTCTATCATTAAAAATGCAGATGAGCTCATTGACTTCGCTTCAAACGATTATTTGGGACTGGCCAGATCACAAAAGCTAAAAGAGGGCATTACTCATACTTACCTGGAAGCAGCTGGTGCTAAAAACGGGGCGACCGGATCGAGACTGCTCACTGGCACGTCCACCATACTGCAAGAAACCGAAGACCACCTCTCTGAGCTATTAAAGGCTCCCGCAGGCCTACTTTTCAGCTCCGGCTATATGGCAAATCTCGCTTTCTTCTCGTCAGTACCCCAGAAGGGTGACACCATACTCTATGATGAACTTTCGCACGCCTGTATCAAAGACGGCTGCAGGCTGAGTCTGGCAGACAGGTTCCCATACCGACACAATGACCTGAACCACCTTGAGTCGAAACTCCAAAGAGCCACCGGAGAAATTTATATAGCCTGCGAATCTGTGTACTCCATGGATGGCGACTTTGCTCCCCTCGGTGCCCTCGCAGAGCTGGCTGAGCTATATGGGGCCAAGCTGGTGGTGGATGAGGCCCACAGTACCGGGGTTTTTGGGGATAAGGGCAACGGACTAGTCAATCAATTGGGTTTGCGTGAAAGTGTTTATGCCGTCATATACACCTTTGGCAAAGCGATGGGCGTGCACGGTGCTTTTATCTCTGGCACTCCTGGCCTCAGAGAGTTTCTTATCAACTTTGCTCGTCCATTCATCTATACTACCGCACCAGGTGATTTTGAGTGCATCGCTATCTCACAGTCATTCCACCACCTTACCATCAACACAGGTTTACAACAGCTGTTGGAGGAACGTATCGCCCTTTTTCGTAACCTGACCCGGGGCAGGTTACTTCTGACTGAAAGTAACAGTAGTATTCAGGCAGTTTTTGTACCTGAGAATGACAAGGTGAAGGAGGCAAGCAATTCTTTGAAGCAGAGCGGGTTTGACGTCCGCCCCATTCTGGCGCCTACAGTAAAAGAATCGACAGAAAGGTTGCGAATTTGCCTTCATTCTTATAATACTGAGCAAGAAGTAGCGCAGTTGGTAAAGACAATGATAACTTTTCTTTCATAACCTGACATTAGCTACCCTAATTAAATTTTCATCTATATTTGAGGTTACGATTTCTGGATGAAGCCACTCGAGCAAGACTACGTAAAGAAGAAGTATGATCAGGTGTTACCTGGCGGCATTAATGAATGGCCCGTTGTAGCGCTGAGCAGAAACAGGGAGGCGTTTGTAAAAGAGGTAGCCAAAGAGAGCATTGCACGTATCAAGTCAATCACTGGTACACGTAGTGCCCTTATTGAGGAGATTGAGACTACACTTTTTAGAGAAAAGCTGAGAATTAAGAGAAACCCCTGGGCGGTAGACCCCGAAGACGAAGCAGCATTTCTCTCCTCCGTAAAATCACGACTGCTAGACATCTCTAATAATGACGACACAGAGGAAATAGACGAAACTCTAGAGGCCATTCTGGAAGAGATTATCTTTCGCTACTCGGAAGAAATTGCCGGAAATTTCAAAAAATCACGCTACCGCTTTGCCCGGTCTTTTGTCACATTTGGTTTTGCAAGATTACTCAATGCATCCAGAGCCAGGGGTTTCTGGTCTATTTTCAGTACTCAATACACCCTCCAGGATAAAATCAATATTACCGGTGAAGTTGAGCACTTACGCAACCTAACGCGTAAAGGCACTATCGTGATGGTTCCCACACATTTCAGTAACCTGGACTCTATACTGATAGGCTGGGTTATCAATGCTATGGGGCTGCCCGCATTTATTTACGGAGCAGGTTTGAACCTCTTCAACATAAAAATCATTGCTTATTTCCTGAATAGCCTTGGTGCTTACAGAGTAGACAGGAGAAAGAAAAACCTGCTCTACCTGGAAACTTTGAAAGCATATTCAAGCCTTGCTATACAAAGAGGCTGTCATAGTCTTTTCTTCCCCGGTGGTACCCGCTCCCGTTCTGGTAAAATTGAGACCAGGCTTAAACTGGGCTTGCTGAGTACTGCCATAGAAGCACAAAGGGTTAACTATCAGAAAGGTAAGCGCGATGGGCTGGAAAAAATATTTATTGTACCGGTCACGCTCAATTATAACTTCGTACTGGAAGCCCCTGACCTGATTAAACAATACCTGAAACTCAAAGGGCAGGAGCGTTATTATGTAGAAAATGATGAATACTCCACCTCCTACAAGATCTCAGCGTTTTTATTGAAGTTCTTTACCAAAGGCTCAGACATATCAGTATCTATTGGCAAAGCCATGGACGTGCTGGGGAATTATGTAGATGGTGATGGTAACAGCTATGACAAACACGGCCGCACCATTGACACCCAGGAATATTTCACAAAGGATGGTCGTATAATTTCACATAACCAACAACGGGAAGATGAGTATACCCGAATGCTCAGCGAGCGCATAGTGGAAGAGTACCACCGCATCAACAAAATATTTGCAAGCCATCTCGTTGCCTTTACCGCCTTTCAGATTTTTAAACAGCGCTATGTTAAACTAGACCTGTATAATCTGCTGCGCCTACCGGAAGAAGAGCAGGTGATTGTGTACGCTGAGTTCAAAGAGTCTTTTGAAAAGGTACTGAAAAAGGTGCACGACCTTTACAATGAAGGCAAGGTAAACGTATCGCCTCATTTAGTCGGTGACACGGATAAAATCATCAATCATGGTCTGAAGAATGTAGGCATGTATCATGCCAAAAGGCCATTGATTAAGAACAAGAATGGTGATATCATCACACAGGACATGAACCTGTTGTTCTATTACCACAATCGCATTGAAGGATATAACCTGGAGCAGTATGTCTGAGAAGAAAGTAGGTGTGATCGGAGCAGGAAGTTTCGGTACAGCCGTAGCCAACCTGCTGGCACGAAATTCTGATGTGCTCTTATATGCCCGTAACCCTGAGGCAGCTGAAGGTGCCGAAAACACAAGAATTTCAGCCGGGCAGTCCATTGCAGAAAACATTTACCTGACCAGTGACCTGGAAGAGGTTGCCAGTCAGTGCAATACGATTTTTCCCATCGTTCCTTCAGGCAGTTTCAGGAAAATGATGAAGCAATTATCGCCATATTTGCACCCATACCATATGCTGATCCATGGGACAAAAGGCCTGGACCTGAGCCTACCTGCAACGAGGTCTGCTGATTTCAAAATATCGCGTGATCATATCAAGACCATGAGCGAGGTCATCAGAGAAGAAAGTGTGGTAGTACGCGTAGGCTGCATGGCTGGCCCCAATCTCTCGGCCGAACTAGCCAAAGGACATCCTGCAGCTACGGTAATCGCGTCCCCGTTTACAGAGGTGATGAACGAAGGGAAACGGCTGTTACGAAGCGAGAACTTTCAGGTATATGGCAACAGAGACCTGACAGGTGTGGAACTCTGTGGCGTCCTCAAAAACATTATCGCAATCGCCTCCGGTATACTCACCGGACTGGGGTTTGGTGAAAATGCCAAGGGACTACTTGTCAGCCGTGGCCTAGTAGAAATGATCTACCTGGGCCAGGCACTCGGTGGCGACATCTCGTCCTTTATCGGCCTTGCAGGAATAGGGGACTTGGTGGCAACGGCCTCCAGTGAGTCAAGTCGTAACTTTACGCTTGGCTACAAACTGGCTGAAGGCAAAACCATGGAGCAAATCGGTATTGAAATGGAAGAAACGGCCGAAGGTATCAATACCATTCTGGTCATCAAACAGCTCGCGGACAGTCAGCGAATCAAACCACTGATAACAGAAACACTTTACAAAATACTTTTTAAGAATATGTCACCTTCGGAGGGCGTTACCTATTTAATGAGGTATCCGGGGAATATCGACATCGATTTCTTGTAAATCAGGACGCATATCTCTTACTTATTTATTCGGCAATTTCTCAACCATCAAAAAAAGGTGTTTTCATATCATCCTGTGCCTCTCTTTGGTTTTTATATACCAGAAGGCTACTGCTCAAAACCCAAGAGTAGAATATGATACTATTAAGATTGCCAGGCACACCTCATTAATTCTCAATGATGTGACCCTGCGCTTTGACAAAGACACAGTACTGATACTGCCAGACACTGTTTTTTATAAGATCAAAGCCAATTTTTATCATCGCCTGAAAGATAAGTGGTACCAACGAAAGTTTACCAAGCAACTATTCGACTTCCTTTTTTCACTCCCCTCAGATGACTTCAAACTGGATACCACCCAGTTTGTAAAAAGTGAAGACCCTTTTCTCAAATATCAGGGAAAGACCATCGGTAACATCTCACTGATCAAGCTGGAAGCCTTAGGCACTCGTATGGACAACCTGGACAAACGACCGGAGTCCGTAGTGCAGAAGCTCGGAAATACCGTGAATTTCAGAACCCGGGACCGCGTAATCCGGAACAACCTGCTTTTTGAAGAAGGCGATGAGCTGAGCGCGTCCATTCTGGCAGACAGTGAACGTTTACTGAGAGAACTACCCTACATACGTGACTCGCGGATTACGGTAGTCCCCCGCCCTGACAACCCTGATGTGGTAGACCTGGAAATACTCACCAAAGATGTGGTATCGCTCTCATTCGACATAGAAGCCCGGGATTTTGACTCGGGCGTACTGCGGATAAACCACAAAAACATCTTTGGTTCGGGGCATGAGATTGACAATCGCTTTGCACTGGATAATGGGGCTGCTCAAAAATTCAGCTATCAATTTCGATACCGTGTGCCTAACATAAAGCGGAGCTTTACCTCGCTTGATATACGCTATGCAGACACTGAGAACCTGGATATAACCAGCCTGCAGGTCAAAAGGGACTTTGTCTCACCAGCCATCAAATACGCTGGGAGCCTGGAATGGAGCCAGCAAACACTGAGAGAACGCAGGCTTGTAAACATCGTCTCTGATGAGGATTTTGAAGAGATTTTTATTACACAACAGTTTGACTTTCAGGATGTCTGGCTGGCTCGGGCATTCCCCTTGCGCATCAGCGATCAGGTACTGCGCGACAGAACACGGCTGATTCTCTCAGGGCGCGTTTCCAATATAGACTTTCTGCAACGGCCGGTCGTAACCAACAACACCAACCAGCGGTTTCATAACAGGTTTCGTGCCATCGGTGGCCTCGGTTTTTCACAAAGAAGGTACTTCAAAGATCAATTGATTTTTGGATATGGCCGTACTGAAGATATTCCCTATGGCATGGCCATCGAGACATTGGCAGGTTATGAATGGGGTGAGTTCTATAACCGCACTTATTGGGGAGCCCGGGTCAGTCGTGGTGGATATGTAGGATTACTGGGGTACTTCTATACAGGCTTCTCTGTAGAAGGATTTGTATATAATAAGGAAAACGAGCAGGGCATAGTCCGGACGGACTTCCGGTACATCAGCAACCTGATCGACTTCAACCGGTGGAAATTTCGTCAGTTTATCACCTTTAATTATACCAGGGGCTTCAATCGCTTTGACAGCGAGTTTATAGACATCCGTAACAGAAATGGTATTCGCGGACTTGACAGTCATACATTGCGAGGCACACAGCGCCTCTTACTGAACATAGAGACAGTGTCGTTCACTCCTCTCCAGTTGCTCGACTTCAGGCTGGCCATGTTTGGCTTTGCAGACATAGGAAAGATCAACGATGGCAGCAGGGATATTTTTAAAGAAAAAAGCCACACAGGGTTTGGAATTGGTTTCAGAATCAGAAACGACAACCTCTCCTTCAACGCAGTGGAAATCCGACTGGCCTATTACCCCAATGTTCCGATTGGTATTGACGCGGTGGATCTGGATCTTTCGGGTAATTCCGGTTTCAGATTCAATGATTTCTTTGTGGCACAACCTCAGGTTGCCACCTTCAACTAGCTTTGTATTGGTCCAAAGCCTCCAGCCGCTGAATCAGTGGAGGATGCGAATAATGCATAAACACATACCATGGATGGGGGCTCAGGTTGCTCAGGCTTGTAACCGAGAGTTTCTTCAAAGACTCCTGTAAGGGCTCAGGGGCATAGGTTGTAGCGGCAAAAGCATCCGCCTCAAACTCATTTTTCCTGCTCAGTATATTCATACTCAGTCCGGTCAACCTGGAAATAGGCGAAAACAACAGCGCAAAAGCGATCAGGTTGAGGTGCACAGCCGTAGCTTCCCCGCCCAGTGCAAAAGAAAGATCAGGGTTAAAAACCAACAGAGACAACACATAGAGCATAGCAGACATTTGTACCATTGACAGCACCAGACTCAGCACGATATGCTTCTTTTTAAAATGCCCCACTTCATGAGCCAGCACAGCAATCAATTCCTCATCCGACTGCTTTTCAACCAGTGTATCATAGAGCACCACTTTTTTCTTTTTGCCAAGCCCCGAGAAAAAGGCATTTGCCTTGGTAGACCTTTTTGATCCATCTATAATGAAAATACTGTCCAGCGGAAAGTGAACACTACTAGCATACTCTTCAATTTTCTTTCTTAACGTGCCATCTTCCAGTGGAGTGAGTTTGTTGAAAAGAGGTAAAATAAGCGATGTATAGAAAAGGTTCATTACCAATATAAAAAGTCCCATAACAGCCAGCGCATACAGCCAAAACTGTTCGCCAAGCTCCTGAATGAGCCAAAGCAGCACATAGCCTATCAACCCACCGATAACCGCAGCTAACAGATAGCCTTTGATTTTATCCAGTAAAAAAGTCCTGGTAGTTGTTTTATTGAATCCAAACTGCTCCTCTATTACAAATACAGCATACCATTGAAAAGGCAGGTTAATTAGGTCAGACAGTACAAATAAACTTCCGAAAAAGGCCAATGAGAGTAGAATCTCATTGTCAAAATAGGGCCTGAGCAAAGCATCCAGGTAACCGAAGCCTGCCAGGCTCAGAATAGCCAGAGAAAGCAGGACACTGAAAGCTGAAGTAATGAATGAAAATCTTGCTTGTTTCTTCTGATATCGTTGCGACTTCTCATACTCGGCCTCTTCATAAATATCACTTACCCTGGCAGGAAGTTCTGTTTTGGAATACCTCAGGTTTAGCCAGGCCAGCGTCTGGTCCAGCAGGTAATCAAACAGAATGATTCCGATGATGAGGTATAAAAGGGATGTGGCAGTCATGCCCTGATCCTAGTTTTTCGGACAAGGTATTTTCCACTGATCGCGGGGCACACGCTGTGGCTTTTTGAAATTGAGATAGTAAGCGATGGAAAACTCATGCGCTCCACCCGAAGCCACTCCCAGCTCAGAAAGTGTATAATCGTAGCTGTACCCTATATTAAAATCGCTGGTAGTCACACCAATCGAGAAAATGAGTGCTTCATTTTGTGGAAAAACCTCAGGATCGCCCACCGCATTGGTAGAACTGAATTTTTTCAACGGATAACCTCTGTACCAAACACCTAAATTAACAGGCTCTAAATGCAGGTAAGCCCCTACATCCAGTATATCAAAGGGCCCCTGACTTTTATATTGAAAGACAGGCGTAAGGCTTCTTTCAGCATGGGTATAAGTCAGGTCTTTTCTCAATGGTCCCTGGCCAATGGTAATTTTATAGCCACCATGAATCGACAGCCTCATTGGCAGGCTGCTTGGAGCATCAGAAAGCTCGAGAATTGATTGCTCAGGTTCGTTGATATGGTGTGCTGCAATGCCCAGAAAAAGATTTCTCGAATAAAGAATACCTCCGGCAGATATATCCACAAAGCTCGCATTGAGGTTCGCATTGGCCCCCACAGCCGGATCTCCAGGCAAGGTTGGGTCAAAACCATTAACAGGGTCTATCTGACTGGCAAAAACCAGATTGCTGAAGTTAGCATCTCTGGTAGTGTAGCCTACATTAAGGCCCGGCCTGAAAACCAGGTTATCAGAAAGTTTCAACTGATAAGCATAACTAAGCCCGATCGTAGTGGATTGCAAACCCTGCGTACCTTCTCTATCTGTCGTGATGATCATGCCAACACCACTATTCATATTCGGCAGGTAGTGGTCTGCGTAAAACGAAAAGGTGACAAAATTGGCTGATGGATTCAGTGACGGCCACTGGTTTCTGTAATTCACCCCAAAACGGGTATACTCAGAAGCCCCTGTAAAAGCAGGATTGATGTATAGTGGTGCTGCATAGAATTGTGAGAATTGCGGATCCTGAGCGACCGCCTCATTTGCAAACAAGCCGCCAGCGGCAATTAGTACCAGTAAAATTCTGCGCATGTACACTTTTAACAGTTAAACGTTACAACACCCCTGCTCTATTGCCATGAAGAAAGTTAATTTTTTTCATGCTATGTTCGTAACAATGTCGTTCTAACATAGAATAAATCCGCTATCTTAGGGCAGGTTTTAACGAAGCGATGAATATACTAAAAACTCTAGTAACCACGTAAATAGGGTGAAAAATTTGCTTCGGTGTTATAAGTGTATGAAAAAATAAAGCGTGGTAGGAAAAACTCGAATCTTAACTCTTTTGGCAGGCCTTTGTCTCTGCCTCTCCCTTCAAGGACAGAACTTCACCAGACACAACTGGTACTTCACCAACAACGATCAGGCATTGATCTTTGGTAAAGAAACTGATGCTATGCCCATTTTTGATGCTGGCAAAGTAGCACAGAGCAATAACGGAGAAAAGCTAACTGCTACTGATCCTTCTTCCGGAGACCTTTTGTTCTATTCAGATGGTATCAACATTTACGATGCCACACACCAGATTATGGTGAATGGTGATGGTATCACAACAGACCCTGCTGCAGTTCAGGGAATGTCTGTCAGCCCTGTACCAGGTCCGGGAAATGAGTCATTGTATTACCTTATTCACCGCGATGTAGCTGGAAATATTCTCTATACTGTCATCGATATGTCTTTTGAGGGCAACCGGGCAGGTGGCTTACCAGCCGGACAGGTATTACCAGCGCAGAAAAATGTACCTGCTGGCATCAACTCCAGGGGTGATGGTATGATCACATTAGCCTCCAGCGACATGACACAGTTCTGGCTCATCACGCAGAACAGCGGAGACGGAAACTTTGAAATTCATGACATTCCGCCTTTTGTGGCAGGAGGAGCCACTTTTGGCATCAATGGCTTGCTGGACCTTACTGTAGACATTGAAGCATCACACCTGGCATACCACCCCGCCAGTGCCAAAATTGCGGTAATTCCTGCTAATGAGGTAAATATCCAGATTCTTGATTTCAATGAAGGTACGCCCGAACTCATTTTCAATAGTGCAGTGGCCAATTCCTTTGTACCCAACCAGACTTTTGGAGGTTCGGCAGGCTGGTCCTTCGATGGTCAGAAGCTGTTCTTCAGTAGAAATTCAGCAGTAGATGGTAACCTCTATAGAATTGACCTCACAGATAACCTGGCATCGGTGGAGCCGGTATTCCCTACTCCACTGGCAGAAAGTTTCAGTTTGTTACTGGCCCCGGATAGTACGCTATACCATATATATAGCGATGTACAGGGAGGAGACAGACTGCTTGGAAGAATCAACCAACCAGACAGTGCCCTGACCAGCCTTGACTATGAGGGAGGATTGTTTATGGGACAAACTGTGGTATCAACGTATTTTACCCAGTTCGCTCCCGAAAGAAACATCATGCCTCAGGTAGTCATTTCTATTCAGCAGGGAGATATTTGCCCCGAAAACCCAATCCAGTTTTTCTCTCAGTTTTCTCCGCCAACAGCAGAACCAACAAGCTATAACTGGGATTTTCAACCTGTAGGACTGACCTCGAATCAACGGGCTCCCATAATGACCTTTACCGAACCGGGGATGCTCACAGTCACGCTCAATGTAGAAATCAACGGTAGAAATATTCCCTCCAATACCATCATTACAGAAGTAATTGAAAGCGAGCTACAGGTTTCACTCAGTGATACGACCATATGCCCTGGAGAAACACTGGAACTTGATGCAGACCCTGCTGCAGGGGGTGGCATGCCTATGGGAGGTCCGTTTACTTACCTCTGGAGTACCGGAGAGAGTTCGGCCCAAATTAATGTTTCTGAAGCAGGAAATTACTGGGTAGTTGTAACGCCTACAACGGGATGCCCCGTCTATGCCTCTGCAGGCGTGCAGGTTTATGGAGACATGAACCCGGTAGCCAACATCTGGTACTTTGGCAATGGAGCCGGACTTGACTTTAACGAAGATGAGAACCTACCGCCTCCCCCCCGGAGTATCGCTGTGCCACATGCTATGGATGCCCCCGAGGGTACCTCCACTATGTCGGACAGGAATGGCGATGTGCTCTTCTATTCTGATGGACGAAAGGTATGGAATCGCGAAAACAGCGTGATGCCGAATGGAGAGGCGATTGGAGGAGATAGTACCTCAACCCAATCCGTAGTCATTGTTCCTTTTCAGGATGACGACACCCAATATTATGTATTTACCACCCAGGAGGTTTATGGCGACAACACCTACTTACTAAAGTACTCCGTGGTGGATATGAAAGAAGATGACGGTCGCGGAGATGTAATAGAAAAAGACATCTTACTATTCGCCCGCAGCACAGAAAAGCTCATAGCACTGGAAGGGGGCAATGGCTACTGGTTGATGGCTCATGAGTATGGAAATAATACATTCCGTGCGTATCCCATCACGGCTGATGGCATCGGAGGCCCCGTTCTGTCTTCTGAAGGAGCAGTACATTCCCTCAATGACGAATTGAGCGGGCAGGCTTCTATGAAATTTTCTGCGGATGGAACCCGTATTGCCGTGGCCCTGATAGAAGGGAATGATGATTATGTCGAGTTGTTCCAGTTTGACCAGACCACGGGTGAAGTGACGGAGTTTGAATACCGCATAGACCTGAATGATGGCGGCCCCGCCCTGAACGACCAGGTGTATGATGTACATTTCTCTCCCGGAGGAGGAAAGCTGTTCGCCTCCATGAATAACCGGAACCGCGCAAGTGCCGCAGGACGAATTCTTGAATACAGGGTGGATACCTTGTCAACCCCTGCCAGTAGACTGGCCTCCAGAACTGATATTACGCAGGGATTAGGACTGGCAGCCAATATTGGCGCCATGCAAACGGGACCCGATGGGCAGATATATGTGGCAGCAGAATCACCTGGCAACCCGGCTGGTTCTGCTTTTGTGTCCAGCATAGCAGCCAGCGAAGACACACTCCAGGCATCAGGGTTTAATCCACAACAGGTCATTCTGACTGTGGGCAACTCCAGGCTAGGACTACCTAACTATGTGTACAACAATCAGGATCAGCTCATGGCCCCGTCCATGTCGGCACCAGACACAGTCTGCGTAGGCGAGCGTGTGGAGCTAAGCGGAAGCGGCACTTCTGATATTGATGAGTTTTTATGGCGTATTGTGGAAGAGGCTACCAACACTACTGTTTTCAGCGCACCGGGAATGGATACAGCCTACGTTTTCCCGGAAGGTCAGCAAGGGAGGTTCAACGTTTCACTGAACATCTCCAACCGATGTGGCTTTGACACTACGCTGGTGCAAACACTGGATGTTTTTTCCACGCCCGCACCTCCTTCTATTCCCTCCTCCGTCTCAATTTGTGAAGGTGATTCGGAACCCTTAAACGCCAATGCCACGAACACCCCCGGGTTGACATTTGAGTGGACCGACAGCCAGGGTAACGTGGTAAGTAATACAGCACTCTATACCATCACAGAACCGGAAATTTATACTGTCACTATTACCAATGCCGGTGGTTGTACATCGCAGGGCTCAGTCTTTGCAGGGCCTCCCTTTGAGATATCATTACCGGAATCGCGGACTATTTGCCAAAACGATCCACTGACACTAGACCCCCAGGTGACTGCCTTTAACTATGTGTGGACAGTCTTAAACCCGGACAATTCAACGACAAGCCTGCCCAACCAACAACGGGCCGATGTGATCAGCACCTCACCTGGAGTATATACTTATGTGGTCTCCATTGAGGACCCCATTACTCCGGGTTGTTTCGTCAATGACTCAACGGTGGTGACCATCGGAGCAGTGCCCATGGCTACAGCCAGTAATATTGTGGACGTGGCCTGTGGGGACACCAATGGCAGTTTCGATTTTAACCTGAGTACAACGGGAAGTTACACTTACCGGGTATTAGACAATAGCGGATCAGTTGTGGATCAGAATTCGACTTTTTCCGGACCTGGCTCAATGACGGTAAGTAACCTGGCAGCAGGTCTGTATTCCGTTGAATTTACCGACAACAGCAGCGGCTGCTTCGGCACACTGGATAATGTCCAGATCCAAAGTACGGCCCCTGACTTCAGTATTACCAATGTGGTGCTAATGGATGCAGATTGTTCTAATCCAACCGGATCGATAACTGTAACACTGAGTGCCGATGTATACCCCATCTCTTACTCACTGACTAACACAGGCACTAATCAATCACTAACAGGGAGTAATGTGACGGCAAATTCAGGGACCAACGATTTTACGATTTCCAATATACCCGGAGGGGATTATAACCTTGTAGTTACTTCCAATGGAGGCTGTGTTGAAAGCAGCCCTGGTATTACTGTAAGTACGCCAACGGATGCGCAACTGACTACCGAGCCATTTGTAGATGTTTGTGGGGCAAATGCTCCATTAGATGCCAGTTCTACCAGCCCCGGTGTCACTTTTACCTGGACCGGCCCGGGAGGTTTCAATCAAACAGGCAGTAACCTGACGACTACAACCAGTGGCTTGTATACCGTAACGGTTTCTCACCCTACGGATGCATTCTGCCCTGTCAGTCAGGATGTAGAAGTAAACCTGGCCATTCAGCCGGTAGTTCAGATCAATGAAATCGGAGATGGATGCAATGGCACAATAGTACTGGAGGCAGAAGTAACCAACCCGCAAAGCGGTGCAACCTATGTTTACAACTGGTCCACGGGAGCCAGTGGCAGAAGGCTGACTATCAACCGTAACAGCCAGGAATATATGGACCCATCCACGACTTATACAGTCACTGTGAGGGAATCAACCAACCTTACCTGTACCGGAATGGCTTCAACAGACATTTCTATTCCTGTACCACTTGAGGCAACACTTACCTCAACTCCACCTTGCGATGACGGGCAGCCCATTACCTTGACAGCTGACGTTACCGCAGGTACTGCAACAAGCTTTAGCTGGTCACTCAATGGTAACTCAATTCCAGGCACCGGTAATGAAATCACGGTCACTGATGAAGGCTCCTATCAGGTCAGGATCAATGCAGGCCCTTGCTTTATAGAAAGAAGCCTGGAAATACGCAGAAGCCCGATACCAGAGGGGTTGCTCCCTGAAGTGGACTTCTATTGCCCTACCCGAACCACCAATGCTACGCTGATTGCCGGTGAAGGTTTTGTCTCCTACGAATGGACGCTGGATGGTCAGCCCTTTGCAGATGCAGATCAAACACTGGAATTAAACGCAGCAGGTATCTACCAGGTAACCATGACCACCGCACAGGGTTGTATTCGTACAGACATGGTGGAAGTGATTGAAAGCTGTGATCCGGTGGTGCTGGCTCCTAACGTAATTGTACCGGGGGCCAACCCTCCAAACAATATATTCTCTGTAGTGCCTAACGATTTCGTAGACCAGTTTGAGATATTTATATACAGCCGTTGGGGTGAGCTGATTTACCAGAGTAATTCACTCGAGTTTCAATGGGATGGCACCCTGGATGGTCAGATTGTGCCCCTGGGAACATATCCTTACATCATTCGATTCACCAGTAGGTTTGAACCGGACAGAGGCACCTTTGAACAGTTCGGCTCTGTTGTGGTAGTGAGATAAATGCGCTGACCACAAAAAAGCGTCTTCCTGAAAACCAGAAAGACGCTTTTTTTATGCTCCTGACAAATTACTGCAGTGCGGCAACACCTGGGAGTTCCTTTCCTTCCATGTACTCCAAGAGGGCTCCTCCTCCTGTCGATACATAAGAAACATCATTGCCATAGCCCAGTGTATTTACAGCTGCTGCGGAGTCACCCCCGCCTATCAGTGAGAACCCTCCCGCCTTCGTGGCCTCAACAATAGCTTCAGCCACAGCTTTAGTACCTGCGGCAAAATTTTCCATCTCAAATACGCCCATTGGTCCGTTCCAGAGTATGGTCTTAGAACTCTTCACTGTTTGGGAAAAAACCTCAGCAGCCTGTGGACCAATATCGAGCCCCATCCAGCCATCGGGTATGGCATGGTTCATACCTATCTGTGTATTCGCATCATTGCTGAAGTTATCAGCCAAAACAGAGTCTATTGGCAGCATTAGCTCTACCCCCAGGTCTTTGGCCTTTTGAATCAGTTCTTTGGCCAGGTCCAGTTTGTCTTCTTCTACCAGGGAATTTCCAATGCTGCCACCCATTGCCTTGAAGAAGGTGTAAGACATACCGCCACCAATGATCAGGTTATCCACTTTTTCCAGCAATCTTTCAATGATCAAAATCTTATCGGAGATTTTGGCTCCACCCATGATAGCCGTGTAGGGCTTTTGTGCTTCATCCAGTACTTTCTGTGCATTATCGAGTTCCGCCTGCATGACAAAGCCGCAGCCCTTCTCTTCAAAAAACTGCGCAATGATGGAAGTTGAGGCATGCGCTCTGTGCGCAGTACCAAAGGCATCATTGATATAAATATCTCCGTGATCTGCCAGCGACTTCGCAAAGTCTACATCCCCTTTGGTCTCTTCTTTGTGAAACCTCAGGTTTTCAAGAAGCAGTATATCACCTGGCTTCAGCGCAGCAGATTGCTCTTTAGCTTCATCGCTGATGCAGTCAGCACCAAACTGGACTGTTCGATCAAACACTTTACTTAAATGCTGCACAAGGTGCTTGAGCGAAAATTTATCCTCCGGTCCTTCTTTTGGACGACCAAGATGCGACATCAGCACAACTGCTCCTCCTTCATCCAGTATTTTCCGGATGGTAGGTACAGCGGCTTTGATCCGTGTATCATCTGTTATGGCAAATTCACTGTTTAGCGGTACATTAAAGTCTACCCTGATGAGTGCTCGTTTCCCTTTAAAATCGAAATCGTTTACAGTATTCATATGTCTTGCGTTGATCTGTCTTGTTATTTCTTAGCAGCGTTTCTGCAATATATTATTATTCGCTGGCTGATGCTCTTCTTAATCGGTCATTCACCGCCTTGCCTAAGCCTGTATCAGGAACTTTCAAGGCGATGATTTTCTGAACCGTGTCGTTTTCATCAAGCTGCCTCATCAGACTGAACAGGTTTTTAGCTGCCTCCCGCACATCCCCTCCGGGTGCCAGTTGATATTGCCTGACCTCAGACACACCGGGCAACCGGGCGTCAAAGACCAGTACGGCAAATTGATCATTTTCGGGAACAACAAAAGCTTCTGCTGAGTCTATCAACACAAACGATTTCCCGGGAGCGTAATGACTTTTGAGCATGCCGGGGGCTGCCGGAGCAGAACTGGAATGCGCCAGTACCTTAACCGGCCCCAGTACCTGCTCGATAGATTCGATGGCCAGGCCACCCATACGCAGCACCGTGGGCACTTCCTCTTCAAAGCTGACAATAGTTGACTCCACGCCCACCTCACAGGCTCCACCATCCAATATGTAATCAATGGACCTGCCCAACTGACGCTCTACATGTACGGACAAAGTGGGACTGACATAACCAAAAGGATTAGCACTGGGGGCCGCTACGGGAAAGTCAAGGGAGCTAAGAAGCTGAAGGGTCAATGGATGGTTCGGGATACGCACAGCGACAGTTTCCAGGCCGGAAGTGACGAGATCCGGTATGATAGGCTTCTTCTTAAAAAGAATAGTTAAAGGGCCAGGCCAGAAGGCCTGAGCCAATTTTTTGGCCTGGTCCGGAATTTCCTGTACGAAAGCTCTCACTTTTTCCAGCGAGTCGGTGTGCAGAATTAAAGGATCAAAGCCCGGACGTTTTTTTGTCTCAAAAATGGAGGCTACCGCATCCACATTAAAAGCATTACCGGCAAGACCATAAACTGTTTCAGTTGGTATCGCTACCAGCTTTCCCGCTTCCAGCAGTGCCTTGGCTCTCCCAATATCCGTTCCCTGGTCTGCCATTTATTGTAAGCAGTTTTGCGCAATGGCATTTTGTGCGGCTTCAATACCAAAACCTGCGGCATCCTGCAGGTAGGTACAGCCATCGGTCTTATTGCCTCTGGCTATTTCTGCCAGCCCAAGCCAGTAGTAGGCCTCGCCAAAATCTTCCTGCAACTCTATCGCCTTTTTGAAATCAAAAATGGCGTCATCAGGGTTATTGATCATTACCTCAACTTTCCCTTTATATAGGTGTATCAGTGGGTTACTGGCTCCAAGTCTCAAAGCGAATTCAAAATCAAAAAGGGCTCTGTCAAACTCACTGTACTTGGCCAGAATTGCCCCCCGGTTTACATAGGCATCAGCCACATCAGGTTGAAGATCAATGGCCTTGTCATAATCCTCAATGGCCCCTTGATCATCTTCAAGCAATCGCTTACTATTACCCCGGTTGTAATACGCCCTGTAGTCGCTGCTATCAATTCGAATGGCTTCATTAAAAGAAAGAACAGACTCTCCCAGTTCTCCTAGCCTTATCAGCGCTACACCCTTAGCATTATGGGCAGTAAAATTGTCGTAATTCTTTGAGAGGGCCTTGTCAAACAGGCGAATGGCCTCCTGATAGTCTTCCATATCCATCATTGCCTTGCCCTCTGCAACCAGTTCTTCTTCCGTTTTGCCACAACTGGTAGCCAACAAGAAGAGCAGCAAAGTGCCCATTGTGCTTAATCCTCTCACCATAATTTTTAATTGTTGGGCAAAGATAAGCGGAAGGGGTGAAAGAAAAAGACAGGAGTTCAGAATGACTCACTCCTACAGCTCCGAAAAGTCTTTGCTTTCCTGCCTGGCCTTTCTATTTAATCGTTAGTGAGTACGATTCTGGTAGCATAATTTTGACGGGCATAAGTAAACCTCACGAGGTACACGCCCGGGCCTTGTCGGTTACCCTGTGTATTGGTACCATCCCAGAAAAGCTCATTCGTACCCTGAAAGCCCAATCCGTTGGATAATACCTTGACTAACTGACCAGAGGAATTATAAATTCTGACAAGGACAAAGTTAGTTTCAGGCATATTAAAACGGATGGTTACCTCATCCACAAAGGGATTCGGGAAAGGCGATTCTATTTCAAGCGTGCTTCCAAATAGCACCTCATCTGGCCTTACCACATTCGGAATACCCGAGACAAACAGGCCGTTGCCATGAGTGGCAGCCACTACACGGCCGTCCTGCCTGCGGTAGTCTATCATATTCACCACCGAATTTCCTATCTCATCCGGTGACTCCAACTGCCAGGTGACTGCTCCTCCCGTCAGGCTGGTAGTGCTGTAGAGCCCTGTGCTCGTAGCCAGAAAGTACTCGGCAGAACCGTCAGTTTTTGGTACCACTCGAGCCCATCTTACAGAGGGCCCATTGCCGCTACCATCTGGCTGCTCCTCCAGGTTACCAGACACATCAGTGAAGGTATTACCACCGTCCAGGGATTGAAATACACTGACCACGCCATAACTGGAAAAAGTAACCAATACCTCATCGGCATTTACCGGGTTCACTGAAATTGCGCTTATGTAAGCCTCTGCAGGGAAAACATCAGCACTAATATCCGTAACAGAGTAGCTAGCCGCATGAGCATTTTCAACCTTGTATAACCCTCCATTGGATGTGCCATAAAACACGATATTTTCAGGTGTGGTGGATACTTCTACCGCACTGATTACTCCACTGGGGATACTCGTTCTGGTCAGTTTTGCCCAGTTCACAGAAGTGGGCTCCTGGGAACCTGAAGGAATCTGACTGAGGTTTCTGTTTCTCCACAATACATCACCTCCGGCCAGATACATCCGGTTGCCATTATTGGGGTCCAGAGTATATGGATTAATGAAGAGATAAGGCTGCTCAGGGTCGGACCCACCACCGATGGGGTCTACCCTGGCGAAAGAGGTCAACCCAAAATCATCATTGAAGGTAAGTCTGAAAATACGGCTGTTCTGGAAAGATAAATAGTAGTAAATACCAAAGCGTGTAGAGGCTGCAAAACCTCCGTCTCCACCAATAACCCGTTGGGCATTGTCAACGGCAAATGCAGTACCCGTCACCAAACTCCCATTGTCCTGCAGCCCACCCAAAATAAAGTTATCTCTGGGAAAGCGACTCACATGCCCAGTATAAAACTGTGTGGTCACATAGCCATTGTTAAGCGGTTCATAAACCACCTCGTCTGCAAGGATATTGACTGACCTGAAAACACCTCCATCATTGGCAGACAAAATCACGTTCGGATTGGATGGTAAAAACAACAGGTCATGTTGATCAGGATGATGATTTGGGTAAATAGCGACACCCTCTGCATCCGGGTCATAACCGCCTATCCAGGTAGTATTGTTACGGGTTGCAAAGCCATCTGTAGAACGGTAAAGATTGGTTCCGCCCACAAAGACCGTATTCTCATCAGTCGGGTGAACCCTTACAAACAAATCATAGGACGTTTGCGACTCAAAGGTCTCTATATCATTGCTCCCATCAGGCAGTCCGTTCATTACGCTGATGCGGTTGGCGGCTCTATCCAGTTTTCTGAGTGTATGTGTATTCCGGGTATCAGAAAGAAAGTAGACGATATCAGGGTTACCTGGCGATGACCCAATTTCAGTTCTTCTGGTAGGTACACCTGGCTCTCCAAAAATCCGCTGCCAGTTCTCTCCATCATTTGAGCGGTAGAACCCACCTGCATCAGCCAGCTCTTCAGGGTTATTGGTTTCCGTACTCAGTGTTGCATAAAAAACGCCATCACTGGCAATGTGCAGGTCTGTATAAAAAATGGAGGTGACCGCGTTCAGGTCTGCACTACCCAGTCCGAGCAAGTCCCCACCCAGCACGGTCTCCCAGGTTTGCCCACCATCAGTCGAGCGAACAATGCCTCCGAAAATGGCCGCGTAAATTTCATCATCAGTGCTATTGGGATTGGTAGCCAGGGCCCACACATAGTTAAAGGGAAAATCGAAGCTTCCGGGATTATTGGTCTGGGTAGATACCAGGGGTTGCCAGCTACGACCACCATCGGTAGACTTAAACATACCATCACCCCGAAAAGGGGCTCCTGCTGCACGTGTAGAGTTACCTACCAGTTCGCCTGTACCATAATACCAGATGTTTTCTTTACCCGGGCGGGTATCCTGCACAATGGCTGTTACGCTCTGGAGCTGATCGGGTGTAGTGGTTTTTTCCCAACTTGCCCCGGAGTCTTCAGACCTCCAGACCCCACCGGAAACACCTCCGGCCAGCAGAATTCTCTCGTCTGTAACGTCTATGGCCAATGCCCTGGTGCGGCCTCCAAAATTCTCAGGACCAACGGGTATCCAGTCCAGTGCTTCTGCATTTTCAGAGGCGTCAGTACCAGCCGGCAGTCTCGCAATCCGATTGCGTTGGGCTTCGGCAAATTGAGCCTTGGCAAAGTTCAGTTCCTGCTTTCGGATATCCAGTGGCACCTCCCCGGTATTCGGGTTGGTGAGTCTCATTTCTTCGTATTCCCTGCGCGATTGCACATTTTCCTTTGCACCAATCTCAGATCGGGCACCAGTAGGAGATACAGTTTGGATTGATTCAGGATGCTGATTCAGGAAAATCCTTACGATAGAGATCAACACCCAAACAGATAGCATAATGAGGAAAAACCCTTGTAGCTTAAGTTTTTTCATGTTCGCTAAAGATAACGCAAGAATGGTATTTTAATACGACTGAGCTGACATTTTAGTCACTTTGCTTCTGGTTTTCTCTACCATACGCATGATCGACTGATTGGCATCCGTTTTCCCGGCAACCTCATCCAGCGAAAGCCAGGCCAGGTCATGAGACTCCTCTGTAATCTGATAGGCAGTTTCTTTGTCCGTGACAATCAGATACCGGATGTCGAAATGTTCATGCTGAGGTATGCCTTTCCTTTCCGGAATGACATGAATATCCAGGTCGAATATCTCAGGGGAGTAAAGCGTCAGGCCCTTCATACTTGTCTCTTCCAGGGCTTCTTTCAAGGCTACTCCGCCTACATTTTCATCTCCATCTGCATGCCCTCCGGGCTGCAGCCATCTGTTCAGCTTGGCATGGTGGGTCATGAAAGCTGCACTGAAGGACTGATCGACAATCCAGGCAGAGCCAGTGATATGACCGGTTAACAGGGAGCGTTCGAAGCAATTATGATGGTTTTCAAGCAAATAAATAAACCTTTGCCTGAAAACCATTTCTTCGGCATACTCGCTACGATATGCCTTCAGCTGTGTCAGAAGTTGATTACGCTGCTCAGAGGCCATCCGTGATTACAATGTTGGCCTTATTTACTTTACCAGCTTCCAGGGTGTCGACAATCGCTCCGCCATCGGCATTGTTCAGGTCATCCTTTTCGACTAAAATATAGTAAGAGGCAGCATCCAGCTTTTTAAAAGTTACCTGCCCTTTGGCATTGGTCAGCTTGTACTCCTGTACATCGTTTACTTCTTTGATATAGTCAGCTTCATTTTTGAAAATCCGCACCTTGGCATCCTGAACAACATTGCCCAGCGCATCTATGACAGTGATCTTAAGTTTGGTACTGAAGATTTGCGCTTCAGCCTGATTTTTAAATGAAGCAGTGCCCATGACAATCATGAGCAAAACAGGAAATAGTCTTTTCATCTTGTTATCAATTTGTGTGATTTATTTGTCTCTCTTGTACCTCAGCCCGGGTTGGCCGGCCATCTATAAAAACGGATAGAAGCCCAAAAGCTCTTCTTGAGGCAAAATTATAAGTATAATCATTATTCGAAATAGACATATGCTGGTAATGTCCGCCCAAAACTATGTGCGGACCTGCTGAATACTCCGCAATTCTCGCATCAAGAATATGCCTACTGAGTATCATGGTGGTATCCGACCTTACCCCTTGCCTATCCACCTGCCATGACCTGAGTCTTACACCTTTGTCAGTCTTCACAATATCCGAACTGACCGTAACACGACCATCATGACTGTCCGTCACCTCAATGTGAAGCGAATCTACCGACTCATCACTGAGCATAATTCTCAGCTCTTTCACAAAAGCATCCAAACTCGCTACTTCTTTATATGTGTCCGAAGCATCGGCAACTTTACAGGCCGTCATCACTACAAAACAGCTGAGGCTCGTCAGCATCAGGAAAACTTTTCTGCTTACTGTATCAGTCATCTACATCGAATAGTTTCTCCAAAAACTCGTCAAAAGGTGCCGCCTCATTATAAGGCCGCCCCTGGTATACGTTCACCATTAGTTTCATATAGCTCGGCTTACGATCTATAGCTACATGTTCCATCAGTACGTTGCCATAACGCTGGTCAGCAAAATCCTTACCGGAATTGGAGACATCCGGCTTCAGGTACCACTTTTCTATGGTTTCTTCATAATCTCCCTTGTCCAGAATCCTTCTGTCTGCCTGAGCCAGTTTATAACCAAACGTAAGTGTGCGGTCTTTAAAGTAGTCAAACAGGTTGCGGAAAGACTCATCAGACATGCTTTGATCATAGGACAAGGCAAAGCCATTAGAGTAGCGGGTATCGAGAATATGTACTTCCAGGGGTGATATAATCCCCAGCTTTTTCTTATGATAGGCACTATTCAGGTCTTCGATCATGCCAATGTGCACATGCTCAGCCAGCCAGTCTGCATAGCGACCAGACTGTGCCTCTGTCCTGGTCAGGGGCTCGTGAATTACCGGGGCGGCTGTTGTTTCTTTTTTACCAAATAGCTTAGAGAAAACCTCGTCAAAGAATGTCATTTTTTATGCTGCTACCCCCCTCGTGAATGAATGAATTGGAAGATACTTTATGTTAACGTAATTGTACTAGCGGGATGTTTTAATTTTTCCAAAGTCATCATAGTACAGAACGCCATGATCAATCATTTCAGACACTTTAAGGGCAAAAAGCTTTTTGTGCTGTGGCCTCACAGCTTCCATCAGACCTTCCATATTCAGACCTCCTGACTTTTGATGTAAAACATCCTTTACCTGCTTTTCATATTGCCCTCTTAGCGCCTCGTCTCCTTCATGTCTTTTTTGTGCTACGCATACATCACAGACCGCACACTTGTCGTAAGACACTTCGCCAAAGTACTCCAGCAACTGCTGCGTGCGACAGCGGTCTTCATTGTGTAAATAGGCAATCACTGCCTCCATTTTTTCCATGGTCAGCTTACGCCTGGCATTGATGGCCTTGATATCCAGTGATAGCTGACCTACTGACTCCCGTGGTTTTAAAAAGAGCAACTGCGGCCTATCTTTTCGTGGGAAATATTCCAGAATGTTCCTCTCGGCCAGCTGGCCTAAAACTGCCCTGCAAGTGTTGACAGATGTACCTAACAGAGCCGCCAGATTACCCTCATTGATGGTAATAGGATAATTGTATAGCTCACCGCCATATAGGCGCAACAGGGCCTTAATAACGGGGTCATAAGAGGCATTAGCAATCTGGAATTCGTATAGTGCCTTCTGGCTAAGACTGAAAACCAGCCTGGATGGTGCAAAGAATGACTCACTCAGGTGAATAATACCCTGATTGCTCAGCACTTTCAGGCTGTTAAATACTTCCAGCGGGTGCCTGTCAAATCGTTTGGAAAAAACCTGAAAGTCGAAGTCAAAGCTATCAATGGGATGGGAACCAACGGCCAGTTGAAAGTAGTTTCCGAGCATCTGATAAACCTCCCGTATCAGCTTTTCATCCGGTAGTGAATTCTTTGTTTTTTCCCGCAGGTCCAGTATATCCTTTTGATTACAAATAAGTATGCCAAACGCTTTTTTCTCATCCCGGCCTGCCCTACCTGCCTCCTGATAGTATGATTCCAGATTGGCCGGAATATCCATGTGAATCACTACCCGTACATCGGGTTTGTCTATGCCCATCCCAAAAGCATTGGTAGAAACAATCACCCTCGTGCGATTGTGAAGCCAGTCTTCCTGTTTGCGGGTGCGCTCTTCATGTTCGAGACCGGCATGGTAGAAATCTGCACTGATATGATGACGCTGAAGCAGATAAGCAAGCTCCTTTGTGTGCCTCCGGGTGCTGACATACACCACCGCACTACCCTGAACCCGCTGAAGAATCTCCAGCATTTTACGCTCTTTATGCTCTTCAAAACGCACGGAGTAAGACAGGTTGGCCCTTGCAAAACTTTTGGTAAAGACCTGTTGACTCTTGAAGTCAAGCTTGTCCTGTATGTCTTCGCGCACTTTGGGAGTAGCAGTGGCTGTAAGGGCAATAACAGGTGTGTCAGGAATAATCTGGCGAACCGCTGCTATTTCCAGATAGGCAGGACGGAAATCATAGCCCCATTGAGAAATACAGTGGGCCTCATCCACGGCTATAAGGCACACACTTCTCTTTTGCTGCACAATCTTAATGCGCTCAATAAAAAGCTCTGATTTCAGCCGTTCAGGAGAAAGGTAGAGAAACTTGATATCAGCATTTACGCAGTTGTCCAGTGTAATGTCTATCTCCCTCTTAGACATGCCCGCATGTATAGCCTCAGCCCTGATTTCCCGTTGTCTCAACTGAGAAACCTGGTCTTTGATCAGGGCAATCAGGGGAGAAATCACCAGGCACAGGCCGTCCATCATCAGGGCAGGCACCTGAAAGCAAATGGACTTACCGCCACCGGTGGGCAACAAGGCCAGTACATCTTTGCCAGCCACGGCAGCATTGATAATATCTTCCTGCAAAGGCCTGAATTGCTCATAGCCCCAGTAAGATTTTAATATGTCAATGGCCTGTCTCAAGAATAGAAAAATTAGTCAAAATAGAGTTATCCGTGGATCTGTCAATCAATCGGTAGTTATCGGATAAATATGACTTACCAAACCACTTTCTCCTTATTCAGAAAAGCCGCAATTCCTTTTTGACAATCCTCAGTACCACGGGCCTTCGCATTCTGTCTTGCTGCATAGGCAAGACCATCGGCTACATTCATCGATTGTACTTCACCAATCATCACCTTGGTCATGGTCATTGACTGGCCTGAGTTTTTCCTGGCAAGCTTTTCGGCAAACGCATCTACTTTCGCATCCAGTTCTGAGGCCGGTACTACCCAGTTCACCAGGCCCATTTCCCTGGCTTCGCTGGCATCTATCAGGTCTCCGGAGAGTAATAGCTGCTTAGATTTCCCCTCCCCGATTTTCCTCAACAGAAACACCTTTACAATCGCGGGGATGAAGCCAATTCTCACCTCCGTATAACCGAACTTAGCTTCAGGTACGGTGAATGAAAAATCGCAGACTGTGGCCAGACCGCAACCTCCTGCGATGGCGTGTCCCTGTACTTTGGCAATAACCACATGCTTGTGTTCATAAATCATCTTGAAAAGCTCCATCAGATGCGATGAGTCCTCCAGGTTTTCTTCGTAAGTATTGCGTTGTAACTGCTGCAAATAGGCCAGATCTGCCCCGGCACAAAAGGCATCGCCCTCAGCGGCCAGCACTACTACCTTTACGTTCACTTCCTCAGCGGCCTGACTAAAGGCTGACTTCAATTCGGTCACCACTTCTCCGGAAAGTGCATTCCTTTTTTTGGGCCTGTTCAGGGTAATAGTAGCCACCTGATTGCTCACCTCATATTTTACAAAATCCATAGATTCCTAGCTTTAGCTTACTCGATACTCAAAAATACGCAGGCTATGTAAGTTTTTGAGCACTCTTATGCAAACGGAATTTCAATCCGTCCATAGCCTCTCAAAATAACCATTTTTCTCTATGGAATGCACCATCAGGTCAAGTACCGCAGCCTGCTTCATCAGCTTTTCGGTGATGTAGGGCTTGTTGGAGCGATCGATCAGCAACTGGCGAAAAGAGATTTTATCCATTACACCATTCAGGTCACTCAGGGCATTATGACTGACTACGAGGTGGTCTATGGCAAGTGCCTCGCACTTGAGTTCAACGGGCGGCAATGGCTCTTGCAAAAACAAGAAGGTTTCGCCCTTGAAGCAGATTACTTTGTTGCCCATAAACTCCCTTATAGCCAAAGGCAAACGGTCCTGTTCTGGTCTGAGGTTAGAGCCAGCCAGTAAACGGCCCGGCTCAAAGTGAAAACGTCTCCGGTTCTCATCAGCCTGAAAAGCAGAATCTGCCAACAAACGGCTACTATGGCTATACCTGAAATCAGCAACTGAAGCACTAGAGACATCCAGCATTCGAAAGGAGCCGGAGTCCAGGTAGTCGTTGCGAAACCCAATCTGACTGACAGCAAAAAAGCACGCCACACCAAACGAAACAAGCAGATAGCTGAACTTCCTTTTATAAAAAAGGAGTATCACAAAGGCAAGAATGGCATATACCAGCCATGTTTGCCCCGTAGTAATACGGATGCCCTCCAGGGTGCTGCCAGGCAAATCGCGCACAAAATAAACGAGGGTATTGATCAAGCGGACAAATAGCTCAATCAAGGTACCTAGCCACTCTCCAATGAATGGAACAGCCGACAAAACCAGCATACCCAGGCCCATAAGAAGCATGACAAAGGCCGCAGGAATAATAAACAGGTTTGAAATAAGAAAATAGGTAGGAAATTGATGGAAGTAGAGCATACTCAATGGAGCGGTCGCAATCTGAGCCGCTAACGAAACACAGGTAATCGCCCAAACCTTATCCAACAAAGAGTGTTGAAATGTAAAAAGCTGATAGAACCTGGGCTGCAAGTATACAATACCAAATACCGCCAGGTAAGACAGTTGAAAGCCAACGCTCATAATCAGGTAAGGGTTGTACCAAAGCAGTACAAAAGCTGACGCTGCCAAGGTATTATAAATATTGCCGCTACGTTGCGTGGCTTTGGCCAGAGCAATAAAGCTGAACATGGTCACTGCCCTGAGCACAGAAGGGGAAAGTCCGGTGACAAAAGCATAAAGCCAAAGTGTGAGAATGCTGATTGCAGCAATCCACCAACGGCCTTTTCTCGGGTCAACCTTCAACCGTTTAAAAATGAGCAACACAATGGCATAAATAATGCCCACATGAAGACCCGAGACGGCCAACACATGCATGGCACCAGATGCTGAAAAAGCGCCCTGCAGGTCATTATCCAGTTCATCTTTGATGCCCAATACGATGGCCAGCATCACACTTCTCACCTCTGCATCATCAATATTGGCAATCAGACGGTCCCTAAAAAACTGCCGTAGCATAATCGACTTTGCCTTAGCAAGATTGGGCGTACTCTCTCCCAGCCTGAAAAAGCCATCGCCAATGTACTGCTGATGAAAAATATTGTTGTACACGAGATAGTTGGCAAAATCAAACTCCCCGGGGTTTGAGGGTGATCTGGTTTGTTCAGGGCTGCCATTTACCAATAACCTGTCTCCATAATGCAATACAGTCCCTTTATCCTGACTTACATAACCATTGACCCTCCCCGTAACAACCTTCCATTCTCCGTCAACAAAAGCACGCTTTATATCAAGCCTCACATTCACAGACCTGGCCTTCATGGCGGGTTCTTCCACCACTACTCCCTCATAAGCTTCTATCTCTCCCCGTTGCCAGAGCAAATGACTGGGGTCAGTATCAAGCCGATGGTATTGAAGCCTTAGAAAGCCAAAACAAAAGAGCACAACAATAGCCAGGCAGGACAAAGCCGGACCGTTGCGAAGCGCAGCCTTTTCCCGGCATAGGAGGTAAACCACAAACAGCGCGACAGGTAATAACGGGCCTATCCGCATGTAGCTACCCAGATAGTGGTAACATACAATTCCCAGTATAAAAGGGAAACTTATCCTTATGAATGGTACTTTATTAAAATACATTATATATGATAATACAGATAAAATATATTGTTTTTAAAAACAATATCAAACATAAGAACTGGTAAACTTAGTATTCAAATGAATAGGTAAAGGCCAGGTACCCAAACAGCTGGCTTTACTCGTATGAAAGAAGTTGCGATACCTGAATTGTTAAGACTGTCAAACAGGCTTATTACATATAATCATTCAATGTATAAATTTGATTTAATCTGTTAATTATATAACTTAAGTCGTTACTTACCACTTCAATATTTTTTCAACTATGACCAAAAGAGATAAGTCACTCATCACAACAGAGGAAGAGATCAGCGTAGAGCATTCATCCATTTCCTCCTCCCCGGAAACAAATCAAGCTCCGAAATCGGGCAAAGGTCTGAACAGAAGAAACTTTCTGGGTCTTAGCATGGCAGGTGCCGTAGCACCACTCATCAGCCCCCCACTGTCAGCAGCAACAGCCAATGAGGCCGAAACTCCCGAGGAGCCCGTTGCCGGTAATACACCACCCCTGGCAGCACCAGCTTCAGCACCTGAAACCTGGGACGAGCCCTGGGTCTGGAAACCAGGAAAATGGCCCGGTGAAACGCTGCATATGAATGTAGTGGAACACCAGACACCCAGCTCTGTTGTAGGCCTTGGAAACCCCAATGCCGCCCTTATGTCATACAACGGGGCCACTCCGGGCCCTACTATCCGTATGAAGGGATATGAGACCCTCAGGGTGAAACTATTCAATCATCTCGGCCTTAACCGGGGCACTACCGTGATAGGTGAAGCACCGGATCCCGGCTACTTTATCAAAGACAGCAATGGTAAGAAGCTCGGCTATAAAAAGTCAGATTTTACCTTTAAAAAAGACTGGGAACTGGGGGAACACCTCAATGGTATCCATGCGATCCATACCACCAACATGCACACGCATGGCCTGCACGTGCGCCCGGGGCTCAATATAGATGGCACCCACTCTGATAATATATATCTCCGGGTGATTCCTCCGGAGGACCTGGAAAAAAGAGAAAAAGATAAAAACTATGACGGGGACTTCCTGCTGGAAGGCGAGCAGGCCGGTGAAGCGCAGTTTGAGTTCCGCTTGGGTCAAAACAATGGAAAACGCATTGCCACCCACCCACCGGGTACTCATTGGTATCACCCCCATTCTCATGGCTCTACCAATATGGAAGTAGCCAGTGGCATGGCGGGCTTTCTGGTAGTAGAAGGCAATGTAGACGATGCCATCAACAAATACATGACGGGTATCAAAGACCCCGACACAACTATAAAGACTGGCGCTTATGGCTATCGTGAAAGGTTAATGATGCTCCAACGCGTACTCAATCCACCTGTGGACCAGGATTCGCAAAGACCGAGACTTAAAACGGGAGCCACGCCTGCCACCAACGGAAGCCCCAATACAGACACCATCGTAATGCGTCCGGGAGATGTAGAACGCTGGAGAGTGCTGAATGGCAGCGTGGACGGAAAAGGTTATGTCCGGTTTATGGTGCTTGAGGGCCAATGGGTAAATGAGACACCACCGGCCAAGGCCAAATTTCTGGGAGGTAAAAAAAGACCTACAGCATTGCCAAAGATTGTAAACCAACTGAATAGTACGCAACAACTCCTCTATGTGGATGCCAGGGGTGAGAGATGCCTGCCTTCCACCGCTGATATTGAAGCCAGAAAACAACAACTCTATCTACTCGCCCAGGATGGTGTAACACTGGTGAGAAAAAAAGGGGCAGACAGCGCAGAGTACTACCTGAAAGACCTGAAAAATGACACCAAAAACCCACTTTATCAGGACTACTCAAACCTGGATGTCTGCTATCAAAACGCAGAAAACCTCAAGGCCTGTTATAATCTGTCTAATGAGCTGTACATGGCACCTGCCAACCGTGCTGATTTCATATTTCAGGCACCACAGCTGAATAGTGGTGAAACGACCAAGGTATACACTGTAATCGCTAAAGGAACTGCCATCCATACCGAAAACGAAGAGCGTTCGCTGAATATGTATAATAAGTACAGCGACAACAAGGGCAACCCTGATTCCTTTCTTGGAGGAGCACTTACTGTTCCTGGTGATACGATTATGGCTTACATTGTGATCAAAAACTGCGATTCGGCTGCGGTAACAAACTGCTCTCAACCTGTACCTACCAAACAACCTAAAATTGCTTTTAGCTTCAGAGACCTTAGTCAGGTTATTTCTGAGGTACCTGTACCTGAATATCTTTACCCGATTAGCGCGGGGGAAGTACAGGTTAAAATTGGTGACAGGGATGGAAAAACAGGCAATGTTGGTAAATACAGGACACGAAAAGTAACCTATTCCGGATGGGGCGCAGCTACCTGGCCCAACCTTTACCCGGAAGATGTTACCAAACTAAAGCCTGATGGCCCCCATCCGACACCCAACCCTAAAATGTTCTATGAACCTGCCAGGTACAACGTACCCATGGAGCCGGGCAGAACGAAAGTGATGTTGCCTCCCGCCACGCGGACCATGGCGATTGACGGGAAAAAGTTCAACCCGGATGATCACATGGCCCCAAGGCCACTTCTTGGCACAGCGGAAGAGTGGGTGATATACAATAACTCCATCTCTCTGTTTGCAGCGTTTCCCGAGATACCTGCAAAAACGAATATGACGGATAATGAGAAGGCGTTCTATGTGGACCATAGAGACGGCCACCCTGTGACCCGCGCCAAAGCCAAAGAGAAGGGATTTGACATCACTACCAGAGGTATTGATCACCCATTTCATATTCACACCAACCCCTTTTGGCTGATGCGTGTGGAGGTGCCGGATGAGAATGGTAACCTGGTGAACGTATTACCCGAGCCACGCTGGCATGATGTAATGTGGATTCCCCGAAATGGAGGAAGACTCGTTTTCAGGTCCAGGTTCCCGGATTTTGTGGGCAAAATGGTGAATCACTGCCATATTCTTCAGCATGAAGATAATGGCATGATGCAAGAGGTAATGATTACACAATCGCTGAACAACACCAACTATGTACCGGCCAGCAAGCTGAGTAATGATAGCATGTCGGCTGATCAGGTGACCAGCCTCGGAGGTAGCTATTCTCAGGCTTCACTCGATGATGCTTACCGGATGTGTACACGGGTAATTGATGATAATCATATGGACAGTCCTGATTTGCCACTGGCTTATGAGTACCCTGCCGAGAATGGTGTCTTTAATCCACCTCCGCTTGATTGAAAATAACCGGGAAAGTAAAAGGGTGTCCGATTGAGACACCCTTTTACTTATGTTATAGTGCAAGCCTGATACCCGGCTAGTTATTAGCCGCATCTTTGTCATAGGCAGAGATGATCTTTTTGACAAGTTTATGTCTTAACACATCTTTACCATCCAGCTCCACCACTCCTATTCCCGCTACTCCGCGTAGAATACTGATCGATTGTGCCAAACCAGACTTTTGATGATGAGGTAAATCCACCTGAGAGCGATCTCCGGTAACAATTACTTTTGAGTTTGGTCCCATCCGGGTAAGGAACATCTTCATCTGCATGGTAGTGGTATTCTGAGCCTCATCCAGTAGAATAAAGGCATTGTGCAGCGTACGACCCCGCATATAAGCCAGAGGGGCAATTTCAATGATCTGGTTTTCCTGATAGTACTTCAGCTTTTCAGAGGGGATCATCTCGCCTAATGCATCATAGATGGGCCGAAGGTATGGATCAATTTTTTCCTTGAGATCCCCTGGTAAAAAACCAAGGTTTTCACCCGCCTCCACAGCAGGTCGGGTAATGATGATTTTCTTGACCTCTTTGTTTTTCAGTGCCTTCACGGCCATCGCCACAGAAATATAAGTTTTGCCTGTACCAGCAGGACCGATGGCAAAAACCAGGTCCTTTTCCTTGACCGCTTTAACCAGCTGTTTCTGATTAGCCGTTTTTGGTTTGATCACGGCACCGCGTGTGCCATATACCAATACTTCATCGTCTATAGCAGATTGCTGCAGGTCAGACTCCCGCTTGATATAAGACTGCACGTTATCGTGGGTCACCTTGCCATACTTATGGTAGTGCTGCACCAGCGAATTCAATATGTCATTGATCTGGAGTATCTCAGATGCATTTCCCTGAATCAGAATCTCATTTCCGCGGGATACAATCTTGCTCTTTGGAAATGCCGAAGCCATCTCCCTGATATTTTCATTACCAACGCCAAGGAAATCCACCAAGGCGATATTTTCAAGTGTGATTAATTTTTCTACCAAATGTCTTAACTATCTATAGTGAATGTGTAAGGCCTCAAAAATTCTCATAATTTTGTCAGTCATTAAAATTAGATAAATAAACCGAATAGTGGTTCATGCCTATCGTCACTTTCACTTCTGATTTTGGTACCAGCGACCATTACGTGGCATCGGTAAAAGCGACTCTTCTATCTATTAACCCCAACCTGCCCATTGTAGACATAAGCCATGACATTGAACCCTTCGATATCGCTCACATGGCCTTTGTTCTGAGCGCAGTTTATCAAAAGTTTCCGGCTGGTAGTATTCATTTAATAGGATCTAACGGCAACGACCCGAAGGTAGACACAACACTAATCTCAGAAATTAACGGGCACTATTTTGTCGCTCCGGACAATGGCGTAGTCAGCCTGCTTCAGGGCCAGCCCCGGTCAACGGTTTTTGGTATTTCGTCAGAAAGGCCGGGCAATTTCAATACCCTCGGAGCCGCACGCCTGGCTTGCTCACTGGCCGAAGGCTCCAAACCTGAAAACCTTGGCACACCGACAGACCGCTATGTACAGCTGATGCTCCGACAGGTAAAAGCCACCCGCAGAGAGATCGTGGGCCATGTAGTGAGAGTGGACCACTATGGCAACCTGATCACAAATATCAAAAAGCAGGATTTCGATATACTGAGTAAAGACAGGGACTATACCCTGCAGTTTGGCAGAGAAAGGGTATCGCGCATCCACGAGAGCATGCTGGATGTAGACCCAGGTGAGGCTTTCTATCTCTTCAATGAACTCGGCCTGCTACAAATCGGGATCAATCAGGGTGACGCCTCCCAGCTTTTAGGCCTGAGCTTTGACAGTCCTGTGAATATTCAATTTGAAGACTAATGCTGATCCGCACCGTAAGAATGACTTTCAGACCCGATGAAGTGCAAAACTTCCTGCGGGTGTTCGAGGCATCGAAAGATAAAATCAGGGGTTTTGAAGGCTGCAACCACCTGGAACTACTAAAGGACTATGCAGCTCCTCATATTTTTTCTACCTACAGTATATGGGATAATGAAGAAGCCCTGAACCGGTACCGGCATTCGGATTTATTCAAGGCTGTTTGGGCTGAAACAAAACCGCTATTCAGCGAAAAACCAGTCGCGTTTTCCAGCAAAAAATATATAGTCGTTTAGCAGGAAGGGCTATTGTAAAATCAAAAATGTTTACTCATTTTTGCATCCCAATTCAGGAAACCTGCCCAGGTGGCGGAATTGGTAGACGCGTTGGTCTCAAACACCAATGCCTTCGGGCGTGCCGGTTCGACTCCGGCCCTGGGTACATCAAGAGGGAGAACCGGAATTCGGTTCTCCCTTTTTGTTTTATATATACCTAACAAACTCCCTCACAGCAAATTATCCAAACCCCTCTTAAGCGGTGAACGGTTCGACATTCTTTAAAACACAATTGTAATTAAGTCTATTTTTTACTATTCATATATTTGATTTAACAAATCTGATTAACATGAGCCTGGAAGACAACATTCAGAAATTCGTAGAAAACCGAAGAGAATCTATCAATGAACAGAGAAGTCTGATTGGACAATTTGTGATTGAATTTGAACGAGTAAGTCAACTTATTAGGTTTTGTATCTTACACACATGCTACCCTAAACCTGAAAGGGCAGATCAAGTCAAAATCGGTATACTCACAGAGGGCTTAACAGTGTTTCCATTAGAAAAAGCTTTCAAAGCATTTATCGCAGAATTTCACCCAGAAATTAAAAATGAATATAGCAAGGCAAGAAAGCTATTTGAAAACCTAATAGCTATCAGAAATAAACTGCTACATGGTAATTATTCTTTGGGAATCAAGCTAGACGATAGAGGTAGCATTGTGGATAACGATTCATTTATTCTCAAGAAACCTTCAAGTCAGTCTAATGGCTTTGATGATCAACCTTATAATTTGACGACAGAATATTTAGAAACAATAGTTCAAAGGGCTAGAACAATCGTTCATTCTTATGGTCTAATAGATTGCTACATAAGAGAAAAGAGTAAAACACATTCAAGTGAAGAAGCTTTGAGTGAATTTAAGAGCGGTATAGTCACCCATATTAGTGATCTGAAACCTTTAGACTTATCAAAACCGCAATAGCGGTTCAAACATGTCATGAACTCCATTATCATGCAAATTACTTTGGCAGATTAGCTTCTAACTAGCAATCCCTAATCGCTTTCCCATTTCGTAAATTCTTTTCAGATGAGGTATAATGTGGTTCGACAACCCTCCAGTCCAGGGTACTTAAATGTAAAAAGCTTCTCCAAAAGAGAGGCCTTTTACATTTAAAACCGGTCTGAGGAGAAGTCCATCCCGATCGAGGCACGAGCATCGGGAACTCCGGCCTTGTATAGAAATAACAGACGCTCCTCCACGAGAGGGGCCTTTTGTATTGGATACCCTGGTTGTGGACGAGGCCATCCGATAAAAATTATCCACACCTCCTTTGTGCTCCTTTGTGCTCCTTTGTGCTCCTTTGTGCTCCTTTGTGCTCCTTTGTGCTCCTTTGTGCTCCTTTGTGCTCCTTTGTGCTCCTTTGTGCTCCTTTGTGCTCCTTTGTGCTCCTTTGTGCTCCTTTGTGCTCCTTTGTGCTCCTTTGTGCAATAACAAAAAAAGACCACCGATAACAGTGATCTCTCAAACTAAATTTCTTAAAACACTATCGTATAATCACCAGCTTGCCAAATCCCTGTTTATTAAAGGCCCGGTCTCCGCTCGTACTACGGCTACCGATTTCACTGCCACTGCTTGACTTCAGTTGTACCCTGTACAGGTAGGTGCCATTGGCAAGTTTGTCACCAAACTCATCCCGGCCATCCCAGGCATACTCACTGATATTATTACCGATACGGATAGGACCGAGTTCATCCTGCGTGATCTCCCGCACAATCTTTCCTGAAACAGTGAAAATCTGAATCTTGATCTGATCAGGGATCACCTCACCGGTAAGCGTAAAGACAAAGCGTGTGCTGGTACTAAATGGATTGGGGTAAGGATAGAAGTTAGTAATAGCCGACTCGCTCACTACCTCAAAATTCACCGTGTAAGGCCCGACACCCGACTGGTTACCTGAAGCATCAGGCACCTCTACCTGCAGCTGATAAACGCCATCCGGCTCAGCACCAAAATCAGGCCTGAAATCTATCCTGAAGTCCGTACCCTCAGAGGCTGGTGTAATCTCAATCAATTCTGTGGCCATATCAATGGTTTCCAACTCGCAGACATCACAGGTTTTACCGATTTTGATCACCACATCGGTACCATCAGTTTTAAAGAGGTAGGGGTTATTATCACGCAATACCATGCTGATCACAGGCCTGGGCGAAACAATATCTCCATCCAGAATATAAATACCATCAAAGGTCACATCCACATTGGGGTTCACTTCATCCCTTCTCACATTGAAGAAGGATTCCAGCCGTATCACGTTGTTATTGTAAAACTGTTCCAGCTGATCACCCGGGTTTACGAACACTTCAAGATCATTCAGTCCTACCCTCCCCTTGGTGTCTATTGGCAGCTCAAAAAGCTCCTCCTGCCCTGCTGCTACCGCAGGAATCTGAATTGTATTTATTTCCTCCTGCCCGGTCACCTGGTTAGTAAAGCTATAGCGCACATTCAGGGGACCACTGAAATCATAGGTAGAAATATTGGTAAACTTAAACTGTGCAAGAAAAGGCTCCCCTTCCTGAAGATTGATGTTTAGATTTTGCTCATTCTGTAGCGAAACGATTCCTTCTGGAACTCCCTGATAGGTCACCGTCCATTCATCAAGCTGGGCAGGTGTGGCCGAGACACGGTCTTCCATATTGACATACAACCTGATATAGGGATATTGAGCAGGGTCTACTGTACTCAGGTCAAGCTCATCAAAGGTTACATTCGGAAACAGCACTGTCACTGATCCATCCAGGCCTATACCTCTCACTTCAAAAGTAATTTCATCTTCACTACCCTCCTGAAAAATGCGCTTGGTCATACGGCCCCAGTCGCTGGCCGGGCCAATGATGGGAGTCTCTACCGTACCACTATCAATACTGGCAGAAATGGTTGTTTCAAAGCTAATCCGTGTGCTTCTGGCATTATCTTCTGCCGCTGTCCGCTCACCCTGTATGTCAATTGCCGAACCTTCTGGAGCGCCCTTTCTGCCAAAAACAATCAATGGCTCCCCTGTCTGTAGTCGGTTAATAACGCTAATAGAGAGACCTATATCTCCCAGGTCTTCGTAAACATCAGGTCTCCAATCACTATAGTTTAATGACCCTACACTGAAAAGCAGCACAAAATCGTCATCATTAACTCCCTCTACATATTGACGGGTAATACTTTCATCAATCGGGACATCCACATCAGACATGGCATCATTCCTGAAAGAATTGATAACACTGGCCACACGGCCGCATTTGAGAGGATCTGAAGGATCCTGCTCACCGGGTGTACTCAACACAAAATAGGGTCTGCCGCTGTCCTTGTCAAATGCAATAGCATTCAAAGTGCTCAGGCCACAAGGCTTATCCGGAATTTGCTGTATACCGTCAATGTCCAGAATTACGGCAGATGCCCTGTTACCGTCTGGATGCTCAGACCCAAAAGTGGTAACTTCTACCAAGGTGGTAGTACCCGCAAAAATCCAGTTTTGTGCCACTTCGTCCTTTTGCAGCGAACTGAGTGCCAATTCCTCAAACTGATCAAATTCAGTCTGACCCCAGCCAAGTTCACCATTTCTGATAAAGGTGAAAGTGCTATTGTTCCAGGGCACATCTTCCAGAGCAAGGTCCTCTTCAAAAACAGACCTCCAGTAATACTGCACCGTGTCGGCAAAAGTTTCTGGTAGTATCTGTACATCCCAGGTACCTATTCCTTTTCCCTCCAGTGTCTGCCGCTGGACCCAGTTACTGTCAAAAGTGTTGACTGTATCGAGCTCGACTACAAAGCGCTTATCATTGAGTCTCAGATTAGCAGACTGCACCACCAATTGCTGGTTTACCTCATTGACCAAGGCAAAATTGGTAGGGCTTGTATTAAATGTTCCTGTTGAAGGGAAGACAAAAGATCGCTCAGCAGTATTGTTCAGCTCACTTCCCTCGTCCACAGTATTGTCTGCGTCCAATACAACCTCAAAGGTGTTTTCACCAAAGGCATCCAGCCCCTGGTTAGAGATTTCATAAAAAATAGTGTCCTGATAGGCAATGGGAGGTACTTCCACAATGGGTAGGTTAAACACGGTGCCGTCTTCCAGTCTCCTGTTGACCCTTACAGATAAAGGGCTCGTAGTCGTTCTTCCTCCATTACTTACTACTACAGCAAGTCTGAAAAAGGGGGTACTCGCTGTTACCTCAGAGCCATCGTTCGTCACAATGGAAATATCTTCCGGCCGTACAATATAATCTACCTTGTCATGTCCGAAAATCGGAATAGCCGGATCACCTTGTAACACTGTTTGCTCCGCAGTGGCTTCATAGCTCTCATCAAGTATAAACCGGTCGAGAAAGTTGGCAATAGCCTGCTGCTGAATGTGCCCGATAGACCGTGTCATCCACAGCGTATCTGCCAGTAAATCGTACACCGCATTGCTGTAGTCGGTCAGCACTCCCGTAAGCCCCACATCGCTATGCGCCATATAGTTGACAGCACCTCTGTCACGAGCACCCATCCAGTCCTCACCAAAGGAAGTCCTGTCAAAAATTTCACCTCCACGACAGCCATTCACCAGAAACACGGGGTAGCGTCCACGGTTGTCATAGCCATTGGCAGGGTCGGTTACATTACCAATATCGATATCGGTAAAATTGGAAGAGGAGTGACCAAAAAATGTCACAAAGCCTACACCCCGGTTGATCTCTTCAGAGATGTTAAATTTCTGAATGGCATTATTAGTTTGTTTAGACACGTTATTCACATTGGCTCCCAGGTAGTCCCCCTCTACCCGTTGCTTAAAGCCTTCAATAATCTCTTTGAAACGAACAAGTTCCCGGGTACTCAGCCCTCCGCTGAGCTGTACAAAGTTTTTGGTCCAGGGAGAGTTTTTCAGTGTGCTCTCTTTCTCCATCACCTTCTCAAGGTAGTAGCCCACATTCCAGGGCTGAGAAACAGACAGCCTGCCAACCGGAAAGGCGGGATAATGGGCAGTACCATCAAGTCCTTCTGTGAAAAGGATATCCGAACCAGGAGCCCCCATTGTTGGCACCAGGTCTTTGAGGTTAAGTGCCAATGGATTGCTGAGGCGCTGGGCCTCATTGTCTACCCTGCGCGACCTGCCCACCAGAAACAGGTACTCTGGAGTGCCGTTTTCATACACATGCTCAACAAACCTCCTGATAGCCAGGGGGCTGTACTCTCCATAGTTGAACTCATCCATCAGGTCCGTTACATCTGCATAGAGCACATTATAGCCCCCACCAACAGGCGAACTTCTATAATCTATGTAAGCCTGCACGGGATCTTCATAAATACACTCCTGAGAAGTAATCCCTCCCAAAGCTGCACTACAACTCCTAAGGTAAGAGTGGCTGATAAGTACATAGTCTTTACCACTGACATCCTCAAAACTGAAGGTAACCGGCTCAGGTACCAGGCTGGCAACAGAGCCGGTGGTTTTCACCAGAATCTTCTTAGTCACGTTCTGCTCAGTGCGCACCACCGTTCTTACATCATTACCATTCGCGGTAGCGCTAAGCCTGATGGGATTTCTATAGTCTGTCACATCATATACAGCCACTTCGCCCAGCACATTTTCGATGTTCAATAGCTGGTTACCTGCACCAGTAGAGGGAGCATTTATGTAGTAAATCTTCTCATCTGCAGATTGCTGGTCCACTTCCTGAGGAAAAGTCACCCTGATGTAACTGACAGCAATCCTGTTATCAGGCTCATCCTGAACAGGTAGCGCTTCTACTCTCACTATCAGCCTTCCCTGCGCAGACACATCCGACCACTCCACCTGGGTATTGGCCATCACATCATTGTTCAGTACAAAGAAAATATCATCCTTGACTGTTCTGAGGTTATCGGTATTAGGCCCCACTAACACTGCCGCCCTGTGCGACCTGTTATTAAAGCCCACTATCTGAACTTCAAGCCTGGGTTTATTTCCTTCAGTCTGCTCGGTGAGTATAATGTCGTCTATGATAAAATCCCGGAAAGTCCTGCCACTACGCAACGTAAACTCATTGATCATAATCGTATCCCCCAGAAACATCTGACCACGATCGTATTTAGATTTCTTCACCTCCCCGTTGGGATTGCCCTCAGGGTAGTACTGACCAAACGAAAACTCAGAAGTATATACATTGAGCACCTCCTGATCGTGAGATATTTTGGGTGTAAGTCCTGTTTGTGACTCATCCGAAAGTGCCATCCTTCTCCCTGAAGCATTTTGATTGATTGTAAGAAAGAAGGCAGTAGTATCAGAAAAGAGATTGTAATATTGATGGATTTGCTCCCTGGGTTGGACGAACAGCTCCACATCTGATACCCCGTCATTTCGTCTGCCATAGAAGTTTACAAAGTCGCCCGGATCAAAAGACCCGTCTCCACCATCTTCCACATGGAGAGCCACTTCCCGTCCCCTGTGAAACATCTGCAGCTTATCCACCTCCAGTTTATCTACCGGAAAGCCTACGCCAGTCAGCGCATTATAATCGATTCGGAAGATATTGTCACTGCCTGTTTTTACCTTTACATAAGGCTGATCATAGTTGATCCATCCATTGCCCTCCTGCCCTATGCTTGCATGCAGCATCAAGGCCAATCCAAAAAGCGTGAATAGAATAATGCGCTTAATTCTCATCCTTCACCTCCTTCTTTTGCTTACGCTTATTCTGGCTGTACAAGCCCGGAAGTTTCTCCAGAGAGTACTTAATAGAAAACACATGTGAGTAGGGAGACTCTGCCACATTTCCAATGTCCGTCAATGCATAATCTATGGTAAAATCGTCAAGCTTTACCCCAACCCCCATATTCGGCTGAAAAGACCAGTAAGTCGATTCTCCTGTAGTCAGGTCCCGCTCAAAATCCTTGACCCTCTGAAAGTTGCCAATACCCATGCGAAAGAAAAACCTGCTTTCATAACCAAACTCAAACCCGAGCTGAGGCTCAACGCTCACCACCGCACTTTTCACCAGGGCATTTCTTCTGCCATCAAAGGTAAAAACGAGATCGGCTGAAGTCAGTAAATCAACCTTATCTGAAAGCGTAAATGAGCGGGAAGCACCTAGCAGCATTTTTGGTAAGGTGATCTCCAGGGAATTGCTTGGCAGATCGTTGCCAGTTTGATTAAAGGTTGAACCGAGTAAATCCTGATCAATAGTCCAGGCATTAAAAGTAGTAGTAATATCCCTGAGCATGATACCCAAATCCCACGCATGGAGCCTGTACTTGGCAGAAACATCCAGTCCAAAACCCCAGGCATTGGCAAAGTCACCCACTTTTCGTCTGATAATTTTAAAATTCGCTCCAAAAGTAAGCCCCTGAGCAAAAGGCTGACCGTCACCAAAAGTGACCCCCCGCGCATAAGATAATATCAGTGCTACATCCGCGGAGGTAAAAAACCTGATTTCATTGTAGTCAATGGCACCATTGGAATCGAACAGAAACCGGGTATCGGGAATATCGTCTATACCAAGCCGGATAATGGACACCCCAAAATGGCTACCCTCGTCAATAGCATAGGCAAAACCCACATAATCGTAGTTGGCAATGCCCGCAAAGTATGATGCATGCTGCAGGCTGAACTCATAGCGGTGCTCTATATCCGTAAGTGCTGCAGGGTTCCAGTATACTGCCGTCACATCATCTACAGCAGCGGTCATGGCATTGGACATGGCCAGGGAACGCGCCCCTACACCAATAGCCAGAAACTCATTGCTGTACTTGGGACTCGACTGCCCTTGTACATCAGGTGAAAACAAAAAGACGGGGATGCAAAACACCCCCCAGCATATAATTCTTATAAAATCTTTTTTCAAAATTTATCCGGAGACCTCTACTCCTTAAAGTTAAACACCCTTGATCAAGAAATAAGCTATCTAAATGACACTAAATAGCTCACCAGACTCATTTTAATACCCCAAAAGTAACGAAAACCCTCCTGTGGTATTTAAAAAACGGGAGGATTTTTTGCTACAGAAGCAATGCAAGGTATTTTTTTTTACTTAGTACTATGCAACACATAGTACCTTCTTTCGTATACTTGCAACATGAAAGGTCAACATCTTAAATATAAAATGAGATGAATTTAGAAAACACCCAGATACAAATGCGCAAGGGAATACTCGAGTTTGGTATCCTGCATATCATTTCACGGGGCGAGGTTTATGCATCAGACATGCTGGCCGAACTTACCTCCGCAAAAATCATGGTAGTAGAAGGCACCCTCTATCCGCTACTGACGAGACTTAGAAAAGCCGGACTAGCCGAGTATAAGTGGGTAGAGTCTAACTCCGGGCCACCGCGCAAGTACTACACCATTACTGACAAAGGTCGCGAATTTCTCGCCAGCCTGGAAGTAACCTGGCACGAACTGGTAGCTTCCACCACTCAAATCATCTCAAACAATAATTCTAAATAATGCTGTCATGAAAAAGAATATAAGCATCAACATAAGCGGCATCATATTTCATATAGAGGAGGACGGGTATGAAACACTCAAAAACTACCTCGATTCTATCAATAACTATTTTTCCAGCTATGAAGAAAGTGAAGAGATCATAGCAGATATTGAAGGGCGAATTGCCGAAATATTTCTCGAAACACTCTCCGAAGGCCAGCAGGTAGTTTCTGCTGAAGACGTGAGCAACCTCATCAAAACCATGGGTAACACGGCTGACTTTGAAGCCATGGAAGAGGAGGACGACCTTGCAGAGGCCGCTCAGCCTAAACAACAAACACAAAATAGCAAGACAGGCGTAGGTGGTACTGCTGCAGGAGCAAAACAACAGCAGCGGTCGTCCGGAAGCAATAAATCAAAAACACTTCAGCGTGACCTCAACAACCAGATACTCGGTGGTGTAGCGGCAGGTATAGCACACTATTTCAGTATTGACTCCATTTGGGTGCGTATCGCCTTTATCCTGTTCTTACCTACCGGCATATCACTGCTCGCGTACTTTGTCCTGTGGATAGCCATTCCTGGCAGCAGTGACCTGGAAGAAAACAGCTCTGTCAAGAAACTTTATCGCGACCCCGATGACCGGGTACTGGGTGGCGTCTGCTCAGGGCTGGCCACCTTTCTGAAAATAGACGCTATCATCGTGCGGATTATTTTCATAGTACTGCTGATCGGTGGAGGTACCGGCCTTATTGCCTACCTGATCCTCTGGGCCATCACCCCAGAGGCTCATTCTATTACCGACAGAATGCAGATGAAAGGTGAAAAAGTAACGCTTTCCAACATTGATGAAAACATCAAAAAGCAAAAGACAGGAGAAGACTTCGGGCCTAAAGACGAAGGCGCATTTACCAAAGTATTGCTCTTTCCCTTTCGCCTGATTGGTAAAATATTCTCAGGCCTGTCCAAAGCCCTGGCTCCCCTGATGCTTTTTATTGTAGCCGTAATCAGAGTTTTCACCGGCTTTATCGTGTCTGTTGTAGGGCTCTCACTCATGTTCAGCACTTTAGTGGCTGGCGGAGTAATCCTCGGCCTGTACAACGAAGATTTCTACTACTTCAATGACGACTTTGCCTTTATACCCTATGACATACTCGAGCAAACCGTTCCTTTCGCAGGTTTGGTGGCCCTCTTTATTGTAATATTTGTCCCCTTCTTCTACATATTCATTGCAGGCATTACCATAATAGCGAAACGCAAGGTAATGAGTACTTCGGTAGGCTGGAGTGTACTGGGTGTATGGCTTATCGCCATACTGGTTACTGCCGCAACAGTGCCCAACATAATCAGAGACTTTCGTGATGAGAGCTATATCTCTTACACAGAAAACATCAATGCCAGCGGTGAGACCTTGATTCTGGAGATCGATCCGGTATATGACTACAGAAGAGATAATGACCTCTTTATGATAGACCTGGATATTCGGGCCAGCAGCGACAATAGTATAACCCTGGACAGCCGTGTAAGGTCCCGTGGAAGAAGTATTGCTGATGCAGAAGACAATGCCAGGATGATCCGCTACGACTATGATGTCAAAGACTCTATCATCACTTTTGAAGATTTCTACCGGTTTGAACCCAATGGCAAATTCCGCGCTCAGGAGTTAGAGATGACCCTCTATATTCCAGAAGACCAGCCATTCAAAATAAAAAGAGGAATGGATGAGCTACTGGGCTACTTTAACCGTGGCTACCGATGGAGTGAAGTATACCGCAATACCTGGGTATTCAGCAACGGCTCACTGGAATGCCTTACCTGCAGCATCGGCACATCCGGTAGTGCCGCTGTTAACCCCGGCACTTCACAACGCACCATTGACCTTCCTGTTTTCAGTGCCCTGGAAGTAAGAGAAGAGTTTGAGGTAACTATTAAACAAGGGACACCACAGCAAATTGAGGTGAGCGGAGACACAGACCTGATCAAGGAAGTGAAAAGTTATGATGACAATGGCACCTATGTGTTCCTTGCCACCAGGCTGGACGAAAGCGATACACGCCAAATCAAAATATCTATGACACTGGAATCACTGGACAAGCTCGTGGTCACAGATCGTGCAGATGTACACCTGTCTGGGTTCAATGAAAACAGGCTCAGTATATCACTGGATGAAGATTCCCGGGCAGAATTCGATGGTATAGTCAACTCGCTGGATATAGAAGTCGAAGAAAACAGCAGACTTACACTCCTGGGTACCATAGACAAACTCACGGCAGATCTCAGAAACGATGCCCGGCTCTACTGCACCGATGCCAGGGTAAAAACTGCTGAACTCAACACCTATTCGGATGCCAGAGCCAGAATAAAGGTAGAAGAATACCTGCGTGTAGACGCCAGAGGTTTTTCCTCTGTGCGTTATTCCGGTAGCCCCGAACTTGATGTGGTTAACAAGAGTAACTCGGCTGTGATAGGCGTTTACTAGTCCCCTTCGTTAATCAACTGAGAACAAGGAGTGCGAAGCGTACTCCTTTTTTAATGCCCTGAAAGACAAGAACTTCGTATAATATATAAATACCTTAAGCAACCTTCTTAAAAAAAATATTTCATTAGCACGCAACCAATTTAATCATTCATACATCTACCTTGTGAATCGACCAAACCATGCTTCAAATCAAACGGTCAAAAACTGAAGAGAGGCTCATAGACGCTTGCAGGAAAGGAGATAGAAAAGCCCAGTACGAGCTGTACGAAAAGTACGCTCCGCTGATGTACTCTATCTGTCGCAGGTATGTTATGCAGCTTCAGGAAGCCGAAGACATTTTGGTCTGCGGGTTTACCAAGGTGTTTCAAAAGCTCCATCAATTTAAAGGAGAAGGCAGTTTCGAAGGCTGGGTCCGTAGAATTATGGTCAATGAAGCACTGACGTTTATCCGCAGAAATAAAAGCATGTACCTGGAAGTAGAGATAGAAACGGCCAGCAGAGAACCAGACCTGAACAAACTGAGTGATCAACTGGAAGTTGAAGACCTTGAAAAAATGATCGATCGCCTGCCGATGGGTTACAAAACAGTCTTCAACCTCTACGCCATAGAAGGCTTTTCTCACAAGGAAATAGCACAGAAGTTGGGAATCAGTGAAAACACGTCAAAATCCCAATTGAGCAGGGCAAGAGCACATTTACAAAAACTCTTGCTTAACGCTGAGCTAAGTATAAATGATAAATTGATTAGCAATGAAGGATAACAAAATAGATGATCTTTTCCAGCGCAAGCTGAGTCATCAAAAGCTTACTCCTCCGCCATCCGCCTGGACGGCAGTAGAGCAAAACCTTCCTGAGAAAAAGAAAAAGGGCATCTATTTCTGGATGAGTGCTGCCGCCAGTATCTTATTGATTGGCACACTCGGCTGGCTCGTATTATCAGGCAATGATAATGCTGCCACACCTGAACAGGCACTCGCCTCAGAAACAACTACACCGGAAGTCGCTGAGAACAATCAGTTTCCGAAGCAAAATCAGGTTACCAAAAATGAAAGTGAAGCTGAGGAACCAGAGCCATTGAAAAAGTCACTGAACGTTCCCTCTCCCAAACAGCTCATCGCCATGAATGCGAAAGAAAGCCAGGGTACATCTGTGAATACTTTAGCTCCTCAGTTGATGACTACAGAAAGCACAGTCGAAAAAGTAACCAGAGAGGACTTGCTGATCGTCAGCCCGATCGATCTTCGGGAAAACCTTTCTGTCACTACTATGGCCAGAGAGCCCAACTATGACATGATTATGCCCCTGGTGTTGAGCGACTATTTCATTCCCGCAACGGAAGAAACGGAACTCGCCCCAAGAAAAAAGAAATTCCGGGTACTGAACGGTATCATCAGTATCGCCAAGGAAGTCAATAACGGTAAACTCAGTTTTTCTGAACTGAGAAACGCCAAAAACAGCTTCGTAAATGATGACCTCAAATATGGCACCAAAGTGGAAGAAGGAACACCTGAAGACACCGAAGAAGACGAACCTAATAAAGATTAACAACTCAAAATAAATTTCACATGTCCAGAATGAGAATTACGCTGGTACTAGTGGCGGTCACACTAAGTACCCTGGGTTTGAACGCCCAAAACAACAGACTGAGAGACTTGAACATAGATGTGATAGTCGATGAGGCCATGGCAAAACTAAAAAGCATGGACTACAATTTCTCAGATTTCAATCAACAAAGAGTCACTATCAAGGGGGATAATAATGCCCGTGATATCTCCATTACCAGGCGGAATAAGCGGGTTACCCGTAGAAACAATGTATGGAACAGAGGCTGGGCCCTCGACAGGTACTACCCCAGAAGAGGTACAGATAACTTTGTGAATGTATACGTGGGCCTGAACAACTGGCTGGAAGATGGCGACCTGCCTAAAAGTGATGAGCTATACAGTCTCAGCCCTATTAATTCATGGTATGCAGGGGTGAATTTTGATAACATCTCCAGGCTCATAGGCCCGATATACATGGACTGGGGAGTGGGAGTGAGTATGCAGGACTTCAGTTTTGAAAATACACGAGTGAATGTACAACGTGAAAATACAGGAGACCCAGCTGCCATCACATTTACTGAAATACCAGATATCAGTGGCAGAAAAAGTAAAATCAACGTCACCTACCTCAATGCACACTTTGTACCTACACTAAGCCTTGGTCGGGGCAACGGGTTCAGAGTAGGTTTTGGAGTCTATGGCGGTTATCGCATCGGCAGCCATACCAAAATGAAATTTGACGATATAAATGGCGATAAGCAGAAAGACAAGATAAAGGACAGTTTCCACATTAACCCTTTCAAATATGGCTTCAGAAGCCAGGTAGGCTGGGACTTCTTCGACCTGTTTTTCAACTACGACCTTACAGAATTCTTTGACGAAGACGTAAACGCTCCAAGGTTAACACCGGTCACATTTGGCGTCATCTTCTAAAACATTTCAATCAAAATATCAACAACAGTCAAAATGAAAAAACTCTACAAATACACATTAACTATAGCACTCACACTGCTCTTTACCGACAGCCTTCAGGGTCAGTGGTACTGGGGCCGTTCATACGATTTCGATAAAATAGATACGGTTGTGAGCATTCCCAAAGAGGATGGCAACAGGCTGTACATCAGCGACAACAACTTCTATCTGCGCATGGGCTTTCTGGGCATAGACCTGGAGATTGAAGATGACTGGGACCGTGACTGGCGCAGCCGCAGAAGGCTACGCAACATAGAATACTATGAACGACATGACCACGGAACGCTCAAAGGCATAGACCTGGAATTTGGCTTCAACAACTTTCTGAATGATGGTGAGTTTCCCTCCAGTAGCGACCTCTTTCAGGTCAAACCTATAGGCTCAGTCTACTGGGGTCTGAACTGGACACGTACTTCATATGTAGGAGGTCCATTATACATCAACTGGGGAGGGGGTATCAGCTGGTATAACTTTAAATTTGAGAATGCAGCCACAAGGCTGGACCCGAATGGCGGTGAACTCAATTTCTTTGAAGCAAACGACATAAGCAGTGCCATCAAGAGCAAGTTCAAAGTAACCTACCTGAACTTTACAGCTGTCCCCATGATAGACTTTGGCAGAGGCAAGCGCGTAGTGCGTATGTACGAAGAAGATGATGTACGTATCGCTTTCAGCAGACGAAGAGGCTTCAGAATTGGCCTTGGTGGCTACGTAGGTTATCGGGTAGGCCAAAAAGCCAAATACATTTATAAACGTGACGGAGACCGGAATAAAGACAAAGAGAAAGGCAGCTTCTTCCTGAATGATTTGCGCTACGGAGCCCGACTCCAGATCGGCATCAACAGCTTCGATATGTTTGTCAATTATGATCTCAACGAACTATTCGAAGATGGCCGCGGCCCTCAACTCAACCCAGTAAGCATCGGTGTGATTTTCTAATACTCAAAAAACAACCAACCAAAAGCCCCGGTATCCTGTCAGGTTACCGGGGCTTTTCATTTGTGCCTATTCACACCGGCAAAAGCACCGTACTAGTCCTCCATCCACTTTTTCTCATCCCCTTTCAAACCAAGAAATTTTGAGAAATACCTTCCCGTAGGCCTGTTAGCAGTGATCAACACCATGAAAATCATAAATACAATCGCATAGACCATATCTCCCTTCTCGTAGATACCGTATGCCCCGATGGCCGCCCCAAAGGCCCACAGTAGATTTCTATATATAAAAGGTTTTACCAGCCTTTCAATCTTTACATCCAGTTGATGAGTTGTCTCCAGTGCCCTTAAGACATCCCTCTTCCAGGTAGTCACTGTGCGCATCAAAACGTACCCAACCCCTGCTGCCATTACGCAGTGAAACAGAATATCGGGGTCCTCAAAAAAGACAGAACGCAATCCATTTTTACTCTCCTGCTCCAGAAAAGCCCAGGCAAAAAAGGCCAGTGGTGCCAGCAGCAACAGATATGTGATGCTTTCCATTTTCCGGAACTGAGCTTTCTTGTCAAAATCGGGGTTTTTAAGTTTCATTCTCAGGCAGTTAAACTCTTTAACAATTATTGCTAACGAACGTTAGTATGTATATATTTGTAGAGATGGAATTGACTGTAAAGAAAAGCAGAAAGAAGCAAATAGAAGAAAAAGCCACGGCTCTTTTTCAGGAAAGAGGTTATGCGGCCACTTCTATGCGCGATCTGGCGCAGGTACTGGGTATTGAAGCTGCCAGCCTGTACTCTCACATCAGGTCTAAGGAAGAAATTCTGCAAAAAATTTGTTTTCGCATGGCCGATGAGTTTTTCAATGCCTGGAATGAGGTTGAACTGGAAAACAGAAGCCAGGCTGATAAAATGGAAAAAGCCATGATTGCTCATGTCAAGGTAATCACTAAAGACACGGCTGCTTCTGCGGTTTTCTTTAATGAGTGGCGCCACCTGAGCGAACCATCACTGTCGGAGTTTCTTGCGATGCGTAATGACTATGAGGGTCGTTTCATCAACATCATCAAGGATGGTATAGCTACCAGTGAGTTTTCTGAGGTAGATGAAAAATTCACTATGCTCACAATTCTTTCTTCTCTCAACTGGACACACAACTGGTACCGACCCAGCGGTAGCCTGAGCCCGGAGGAGGTAGGTAAGCGACTTGCAGCACTTTTGTTAAACGGATTAAAAACACAATAATATGTACGGAGGAGGTAATGTATTTGAAGCCATGAAAGCTACGGCTCTGGCTGATGAGGATCCGGCCAAGCTGGCTGAATTTGAAGCACGTATCGACAGGGGTGAAAAAATTGAACCCTCTGACTGGATGCCTCAATTGTATCGCAAGCAGCTCATCAGAATGATTGAGCAGCATGCGCATTCAGAAATCATCGGGGCCTTACCTGAAGGAACCTGGATTACCAGGGCTCCGGGTTTTAAACGCAAGCTGGCATTGATGGCGAAGGTTCAGGACGAGGTAGGCCATGCACAGCTGCTTTACAGTGCTGCCGAAACACTGGGTAAGTCACGGGAAAACATGCTGGACGACCTTGTATCCGGTAAATCTAAATACTCCAATATTTTTAACTACCCGGCCTTTACCTGGGCAGATTCCTGCTTTATTTCATGGCTGGTAGATGCCGGAGCAATCGTTAATCAGATTGCCAACTCCAAAGGAAGTTACGGTCCTTACTGCAGAGCCCTTGAGCGGATTTGTGCGGAAGAGTCTTTTCATCTGAAGTATGGCCATCACTGTGTGATTCACCTGGCAACCGGGACTAAAAAACAGCGCGAAATGATGCAAGCTGCAGTGAACCGCTGGTGGCCCCCTATGATGCACTTCTTCGGTCCATCTGATAAGATATCTGTACACTCGGAGATATTGATGCGCTGGAAGGTCAAAATGGCCTCAAATGACTCGTGTCGCCAACAGTTCCTGGATATGTATGTACCTAAAATCTGGGAGCTTGGCCTGACCATACCGGATGATAAACTTGCCAAGAATTCTGAAACGGGAGAATGGGAGTTTACTGAGCCCGACTGGGAAGAGTTCAAGCGTGTGATCAACGGTGACGGCCCTTGCAACAAAGAGAGGCTCGCTGTCAGAAAAACAGCGGAAGAAAGGGGCCGATGGGTACGCAAAGCACTGCTGGCTCCGAAAGCCAAATATGTAACTCCACTCGCTTAATCTTATGGCACTAGAATCACTCGACCCCAGGGTAAGCAGGCTTGCCATTCAGGAGGAATCTTTGGATACTATGACTCCAAAGAGTAGTCTGGACCAATTTGAAACCTACGAGGCTTTTGTACAGGTTAAGGACACAAAGCCTTTTGAACATGCCGGCCCCGTGCATGCCCCCAATGAGGAAATGGCCTTTCTTTTTGCCAAAGAGCAATACAGCAGGAGAGGTACTTTTTGCAACGCGTTGTGCGTGATCAAGACGGAAAATATCCGTTCATCTGACTTCACAGACAATGGAGCGGATATATATGACACCATTGAAGCTACGCCCAGTGGAGATGAAAGTGAAAGCTTCGAGCTCTTTCATCTGATGAAGAGAGGTAAGCAACACAAGTACGCAGGCAATGTGATGGCCCGCGACTATGAAGATGCACTGGCTGCAGCAAAAACACTCTATCAGACTGAAAAACCAGTATTCAATATCTGGGTGGTCAAGTCAGCACACATCCTGGCCTCTGATGATGAAGATCGTGATATCTGGGAAACGCTGAAGGAAAAAAAATACCGTGATGCCATAGACTATCGCGCACAGGATAGAATCAAGGCTTTTAAAGAAGAGCAATCTGCTCAGGCATAAGAAAAGGAGAGATGAACACAGACGCACTGAAAGACTTACTTTATAAAATTGCTGACGATCAGCTGATTCTGGGACATAGAAATTCTGAGTGGACGGGATTTGGCCCACTACTGGAAGAGGATATTGCTTTTTCTTCTATGGCACAGGATAAGGTTGGCCAGAGCTGGCAAATCTATAAGCTGTTGCACGAACTGGGTGAATCAGACCCTGACACCGTGGCTTTCATGCGCAATGCCGATCAATTTCATAATTGTCAGCTGGTGGAACTCCCCAATGGCGAGTATGACTTTAGTCTGATCAGGCACTTTCTGTTCGATACAGCCGAGCTGATTCGCTTTACCATGCTGGCTGAAAGCAGCTACAACCCCCTTGCACTATTGGCCAAAAAGATCAAAGGCGAGATCAAATATCACAAAATGCATGCAGACATCTGGATTAAGCAACTAGGCTCGGCCACTCCGGATAGCATAGAAAAACTTCAGCACTCGCTGAACATCGCCATGCCATATGCATTGGGAATTTTCGAACCATCCTCATTTCAAGCTGAACTCAAAGCTGAGGGCATATTTGAGGGAGAAGAGCAGCTGAAAACAGAATGGCTGACCAAAGTGAAAGAGATCATTGATCAAACTGCTCTGGACATGCCTGATATGAGCTTACTAACCCCTGTAACAGGTGGCAGATACGGCACACACACAGAGCACCTGCAGCCACTATTGGACGAAATGTCAGAAGTCTTTAAAATGGACCCAACTGCCGATTGGTAAGCTGGTAGTTTTGGTTTTTGAGCAAAGCAGAAATAACTGATTATGGTTGATAATTTAACGACAGAACAGATCAAGGAATGGCTGGACGAGGTGAAAGACCCCGAGATTCCTGTGTTGTCGCTTAACGACCTTGGGGTTATCACAGGAATCAAACTTGATGATTCCGGTAAAGTGAGAGTGGATATGACGCCTACCTTTACCGGCTGCCCGGCCATGGATGTCATGAAAAGTGATGTGGAGCAGGTACTGAAACGAGAGGGAATTGAAGACTTTGAAGTGATATTGTCCTTTGATACCCAGTGGAACTCCAATATGATTTCTGAAAAGGGGCGGGCTGCCCTCAAAAAATTTGGGCTGGCACCTCCTCCACAGCATAATCTTATTGTCGATATTGAATTGATAGAGCATGCTAAATGCCCACAGTGTGATAGCGAAAATACTGAAATGAAAACACCCTTCGGGCCGGCACTCTGCCGCTCTCTACACTACTGCCATAACTGCAACCAGGCATTTGAGCAATTCAAGCCTCTTTAGTTTAAGCGGGGTTTCGCACATTCGGTACGTTTAAAAGCGAACTGTTTTGTCTAGCTTTCGGCATGAAAGTAATAAGATCCCTACTCCTTGTCTTACTCGCTCTGATCGCCATTGGCTGTCAATTAACTACCGAGCCTTCCGTCTCCTTTGAGCATGACTTCGACTCTGGCCCTACTCCCTGAAATCACGAAAATTTTGATAACCGCAGTGATGAATTCACTTTCGCTATTATATCTGACCTGAATGGCGGTCAGCGGGAAGGCATATTCAGCGTGGCCGTAGCCCAACTCAATTTATTCAGGCCTGAGTTTGTACTCAGTGTGGGTGAATTGATCGATGGCGGAACAGAGGATGAATGTCAGTTGACTAAAGAATGGGATAGCTTTGACCAGTGTGCTCAAAAGCTAAAAGCTCCTTTCTTTCATCTGGGAGGCAATCATGACCTGACGAATGTGGCCATGCGTGATTTCTGGGCAAACGTTATGGTCCCAGATACTATCATTTCAGATATCAGGACGTTCTTTTTCTGATGATGGACTCAGAAGACTATGAGGAAACCCCGCATGCAGCAAATCTACAAAGCCCGGGCCGAGGCGATTGAAATCCTGGATGGAAACCACCCTGAAAGGTATGCGAAAACTGAATATTACAGCATGGAGGTGAGACGTACCGGAGAAATCAGCGATACTCAGAACGAATATTTCTCAGCGGTGCTGAAGCAACATACAGATGTAAAATGGACTTTTACACTGATGCACAAACCGGTTTGGTTGCGTAAATCGGGTCACAACTTCAATCGGATGGAAGCACTGTTAGGAGACAGGTCCTATACCGTCATCAATGGTCATTTTCATGCTTATTCACATCAAAAGAGAAATGAGCAAGACTATATCATGTCGGGCACAACGGGTGGTTCTCAAAACCCCGAACCTGACGGAGCTTATGATCATATTACTCTTGTAACAATGAGAGAAAACGGACCAGACATTGTGAATGTAAAAATGGCAGGAACTCTGGATAAAACAGGCAGTATTCCGCTCAATGGAGATACCTTGAGATTTGAGCCCGATGGGAATTGATATTTAACCAGGGGCAAACAGGCCTTGTCAATAGAACCGAAACTGCCGATAGTGCTACGAGGTTAAACCTTCTCCCAAAGTGAGTCTACAAAGTAATTGCATTCATCCGTATAGTTCTCAATAATGCGGAACCCAGCATTTTCAGCAAACTGCTGAATCATTTTGGGCGAGTACTTCTGAGAAACCTCTGTATGAATGGCTTCCCAGGCATCAAAGCGGAAAGTGGTATCCAGTACCTCAATGTAAACTTCCTGGGCTTCCGTACTGATGAGGTGGCTGCGAGTTTCTCCACTTACCGGGTTGTAGGTCGGGAAATGCTTAAATCTTTCCACATCAAAATCAGCTCCGAGCTCTTTATTCATGCGGGTGAGCAGGTTCAGGTTAAACTCCCGGGTAACCCCAAGCTTATCATCATAGGCATTGAGAATTGTTTGAGGATTTTTCATCAGGTCAAAGCCGATCAACAGCAAATCACCACTGGACAAGTTGTTTCCCAGCTTAGTCAGGAATTCCTGACCTCCCTCTAATGAGAAATTACCGATATTGGAGCCTAAAAAGAGCACAACCTCTCTGGTATTATCATTGTCCAGGTTCAACTCTCCCAGCGCATTGAAGTAATCTCCCTGCACTGGCACTACTGTAAGCGTTGGCAATGTTTCTGCCAGGTCATTCTTAAGCAGATCGAGCACATTTTGTGAAATATCGATGGGCATATAGGTGAAATCTACTTCTGATTTAAGAAAATGATTGATTAAGACTTTGGTCTTAGTTCCATCTCCGGCCCCCAGTTCTACCAGCCTGAACGAACTTTCATTTCCCAAAAATCCTTTTAGGATCGCTGTTTTCTGCTCAGAAAAAATCTCAAACTCGCAACGGGTCAGGTAGTATTCCCCTAAACCCATAATGGTCTGAAAGAGTTTGTCACCATCCTCGTCATAGAAGTATTTAGAGGGAAGAGATTTTGGGTCTTGAAGCAGTCCATTGCGGACATCTTCGGCAAATGTGGAGAGTACCAGGGTAGAGTCGTTCATATCAAAGGTTTTCGGCAAGGCGCAAGCCAGTAAAGTTCCAACGTAAATGGGGGTGAAAGAAGTTTCTGTAAGTGGCTCGAATATGATTTCTGGAGGTAGCAAACGACCCTCCTCTCAACACCATCTGGTTGATCATGAACTTACCATTGTACTCCCCCAATGCACCATCTTCTTTCTGATAAAAGGGATAGGGCAGATAGGCACTATTGGTCCATTCCCAAACATCACCATAAAACTGTGTGTTGCTGCCAACTCTGGGCATCGGCCGGAAATTCCGATTGTCCAGAAAGTTGGCCTCCCTGGGTATTTCCTTTTCAAATTGTTTACAGGCTACTTCCCATTCAAACTCCGTAGGCAGGCGCTTACCCTTCCATTTTGAAAAGGCATCGGCCTCGTAAAAGTTGATATGCGTTACCGGCTCATCCGGATTGACTACCTCAAGGCCTGCCATCGTATAGTGTTTCCACTCGCCTCCTTCCTGGATCCAGTAAAACGGTGCTTTGACCCCTTCTTTTTTCACCCATTCCCAGCCTTCCATAAGCCAGTACCTGAAATCCTGATAGCCACCTGCATTGATAAATTCCAGGTATTCACCAACGGTGATAAGCCGGTCCAAAATGCGGTAACCATGCAAATACACTTGGTGAACCCCTTTTTCATTGTCAAAGTGAAATCCCTCTTCTTCCCAACCGATGGAATAGCACCCTTCATCTACGGTCAGGTACTTCTCTTCCAGATTTGGCCTACTCGCATGGCTGGCTTTTAATTTATACACCGGAAAGAGTGGGTTAATGCCGAGTATATGCTTGATATCGTAAACCATCAGTTCTTGATGCTGTTGCTCATGGTTAATACCAATGGTCAGAATTTCTTTGAGTCTGTCAGTCAATTCGTAATCTCCCGACAGCAACTCCTTCATATGATCATCCACATACTTGCGGTATGCCATAATTTCTTTGACCCACGGCCGGGAAAGCACGCCTCTTTCTGACCTGATCCAGCGATCGCCCTCAGTCTCGTAATAGCTATTGAAAAGAAAGTGGTAGTCATCATCAAAGAGTTTGTAATCGGACATGAAGACTTTCAGAATGAAATTTTCAAAGAACCAGGTTGTATGTGCCAGGTGCCATTTTGGTGGACTGACATCAACCACTGGCTGCACCACAAAGTCTTCTGGCTGGAGTGGAGCACAAATCTCTTCGGTAAGCGACCGTGCTTCAATGTAATTTGAATAAAGGGTATTACTCTCTATAGTTTTTGGCTCAGTTGCCGACATTAGTTGAGTATAATTTGATGGTTGAATCCAATGCCTTCTGGGTAAAGGTAAGATTATTAAGACTTACTGGTTACTTTAGGTACTGGATTCATTCAAATTTGTTTCGATTAATACGGATTTCAACACTGAGATTTTTCCAGAAATGGAGTACTGAGTGCCTGAAGAAATACTACAATTTCTGCACTGAGACTATCCTGCTGTCATTTCCTAAGGAATGATGGCTTATCAAATGAATGGGACTTCTTTAACGCCAAAAGAGCCACCATGCCTTCTGAAACGGAAAATTCTGCACACGGTATCAAAAAAGCAAATGGAGTCTTAGCCTATTTCAATCACCACATCATCGGTTAGTGGATGACTCACACAAGGGAGCACATACCCTTCTTCGATTTCAGCTTCGGAGAGGCCTTCATCTTCATCCATCTTTACTTTGCCTGACTTACATCTACCCCTGCAGGCCGTACAAAGCCCGCTCTGACAAGAGAATGGCAGATCGATATCCTCATCCAACCCCTTCTCCAGAATGGTCTCCCCAGGCTCTACTGTGTACTTAAACTCCTCATCATCATAGATGATGGTGACCTCTCTGGCAATGATTTCATCTGATTCACCGGCTTCAGCTTCATCTTTGGAGTCCAGGCTGGTTGTAAAACTCTCCTTGTGTACCTGGTCTTTGTCTACTCCCAGATTGGCCAGTGATGTTTCCACAATATCCATCATCGGGCCAGGGCCGCACATAAAGTACTCGGTGCTGCCTGTAGCCTGAGGAAATTTGTCCAGTGAATCCTTGATAATTTCCTCAGTCAGCCGGCCAGTAGGGCAATCCATACCCTCAGGTGCATTTTCCAGTACATGGATCAGGTTAAGCCTGCCATCAGACTCCTGCTCCATTTGCTCAAGTCTGGCCTTGAAAATGACAGAGTCTATATGCTGGTTAGCGTAAATCAGTGAAACTTTAGTTTCTGGTTCCTGATCCAGGGCCGACTTGGCAATTGAAATAAGAGGCGTGATTCCGCTACCTCCACCAAACAGTACAATATGCCTCTGATTACTGGCGTCAAAGTCAGTAGTAAAATTACCGATGGGTTCCATCAGTCGAAGCTCCTCTCCCGCCCTGGCATTGTCGTTCAGATAGTTGGACATCAGGCCACCTTTTACGCGTTTTACGGTGACTGCAGGATTATCATCAACATAGGGTGACGAGCACAGAGAATAGGCCCTTCTTTCTTCTTTACCATTGATATCGGCAATTACCGTGAGAAACTGACCGGACTGGTAGTTCATTTTCCCTGACGCTGGCTGCTCAAAATGAATACTGATCGCATCATCAATTTCATTGACAACTTCTTTGATCTTTAAGCTGATGTAGCCAGATTTTTTTGGAGCTTCTTTCGCCTCCTCTTTCTTTTTCTTGAATAGTCCGAATGCCATAAATCAGTTTTTCTCTTCAGGGCATGACTTTCATTGTCACCACCTCTGTTTAACAACTAAAATTAACCCTGCAGGTTTTCAGATTCTACGAAAAACCTGATGCTGTGGGTATTAGTAAGCGGCCACAAAAGTAGTCAGTTATTCTCTATGAAGGAAATTCCTTTTTCAATCTTGTCTTACCTTCCAGACCATTAATGAAGTGAAATGACTGAGGGTTGTCCCTAATTTGTATCTTTGCGCTTTGCTAAATTCAACCCATGTTTATGCAACTGAATGACCTCACCGCAATTTCGCCTGTAGATGGCCGATATCGAAGGATTACCAAAGAGCTTGGGGCTTATTATTCTGAGTTCGCCCTGATACAGTACCGTGTTGAAGTAGAAATAGAGTATTTCATTGCACTGTGTGAAATACCCCTCCCACAACTCACTGCTGTCGACCCGGCTATTTTCGAAAACCTGAGAAGGGTTTATAAGAATTTCAGCGAGGCTGATGCTGCAGGTATCAAATCCATTGAAAAAACCACCAATCACGATGTCAAGGCGGTTGAGTACTTTATCAAAGAGCAGTTTGACAAACTGGACCTTAGTGACTATAAGGAGTTCATTCACTTTGGTCTTACATCTCAGGACATTAATAATACTGCTGTGCCTCTTTCTCTGAAAAGGGGCTTGCACAGTGCCATTGAACCAGTGATACTGGAAGTAAATGCCTTGATTCAGGGCATGGCCGAAAGCTGGAAAGATGTGTCTATGCTGGCCAAAACACATGGCCAGCCGGCTTCTCCCACCAGGCTGGGCAAAGAAATGGAAGTATTCAGTGCACGAATCAATGAGCAGTTAATTTTACTGGGAGACATTCCCTTTGCCGCCAAATTTGGTGGGGCAACAGGTAACTTCAACGCACACCACGTGGCCTACCCCGACCACGACTGGGTGAATTTTGGTAATCACTTTGTGAACGAATACCTGGGCCTCAAGAGAAGCCACCCAACTACACAGATTGAGCACTATGATCATTTGGCAGCTCTCTTTGATGCTCTGAAAAGAATCAATACCATTCTCGTAGATTTTTCCCGAGACATCTGGCAGTACGTGAGCATGGGGTACTTTAAACAGAAAATCAAGGCGGGCGAGATAGGTTCTTCGGCCATGCCGCATAAAGTGAACCCAATCGACTTTGAGAATGCCGAAGGAAACCTGGGCATTGCCAACGCGCTGTTTGAGCACCTTTCTGCCAAGCTCCCTATTTCCAGGCTTCAGCGTGACCTTACTGATTCAACAGTTTTAAGAACCGTGGGAGTACCGTTGGGGCATACACTCATTGCGCTGAAATCGCTGATTAAGGGAATAAACAAACTGGAGTTGAACCAAGAGGCCATAGATGCTGACCTTGAAGACAACTGGGCGGTGGTTTCAGAGGCCATACAGACTATTTTAAGAAGGGAGGGCTACCCAAAACCTTATGAAGCACTAAAAGGCCTTACACGTACCAATGAAAAAATTACCAGCAAAACCATAAAAGACTTTATTGAAACGCTGAATGTTACTGAAGAGATCAAAAAAGAACTCCGGGTTATAACCCCTTTTACTTACACCGGGGTGTAAAAAAAGCTCTCTCTTCCCTGAGTAACCCCAGGGAAGAGAGAGCTTTTTAAGATTGGCTTTTCTACCCTGTTAATCTTCTCCTGACTTCCGCACTTTTGGGTAAGGTTTTTCAAAAAGTGCATTTCCGGTAGATCATAAGGGTTTTTGTAGGTGTCTTGGGTGTCCCAGAGTTGGTTTAGTACCTTTAAGGGGTGTTTGTCCGTCAAAAAAGGAATGCCTCAGGAAAGATCAGTGTCCAGGTGATCGATAAAAGCTCTGGGAAGTATAAGGTCATCAAAACAATGGGCAGTGGCCTTGACCCGGTCCTGATAAGGGACCTGGTAAGACAAGGGAATGAATGGATCGAAGAGAGGCGGGGCAATCTGCAGATTGACTTTTCTGACGATGTGCGGCTTTCCAAGGCTGTTTTGGATGGGATTGAGGGGTTCAAGCAAATAGGTTTGGACCTTTTGCTGGGCAGGG
>WWNT02016435.1:0-37609 GCA_010577775.2 Strombidium stylifer | reverse complement strand
CCTTGCAGTGGGTGTGGGCGCCTAACGGACTCGAAACGCTTGACTAGCGCCGCATCGTTTGCCTCAAGGAAAAGAACTCTTACTGCTATTTCGCTGGCACGAAGCTTGTGGATGTAATCCTGGAGCTCTGAAAAGAACTCACCACCGCGAACGTCAATAATCACTGCCACGCGGGTGAGTGTTTCCTTGCCCATCGCAAACAGGTCACTGATTGGTAGCAGGAGCTGTGGCGGCAGGTTGTCGATGACATACCAGCCCTGGTCCTCTAGAGCGTTTCCGACAGTCGAACGACCTGCGCCGGACATGCCAGTAACAACCAATAGTTCTGGTCTGTTATCTGGTTCCATTTCCCCACCCGTCGACTTGTGAACAAGGTTACCGCTTCGGCGTGTCGCGCGTTAGGGGTTTCTTAAGATTCGGACAAATGCTCAAGGACGGTGGCGGCTAAACGCTCACTAAAACCAGGAAGAGTCGCGATCTCTGCTTCACTGGCAAGCTTCAAGCGTTTGACCGATCCGAACTTTCTCAGTAGCAGTCTGGCTTTCTGCTCCCCCAGCCCCGGAATCTCCAAAAGCTGACTGGAAATTGATTTGGTTCTGGAGGCCCGCTGCGCAGAAATTGCAAAACGATGGGCTTCATCTCGAATTCGTTGCAAAAGAAACAACTCTTCGGAGGTTCTTGGCAAAATAACCGGGTAATCACTTTCGGTGACATAAACCTCTTCCAGCCGCTTCGCCAGTGAAACAACTGAAATGCCATCGACCCCTGCATCTGAAAGTGCTCGCTTGGCAGCGCCAAGCTGCGGCAATCCGCCGTCTATGACTAAAAGTGCTGGATAGTAGCTGAACTTCTCATCAATCTCCTTGGTGTTCAGATACTTGAGCCTTCTCAATAGCATTTGGTAAATGGACTCGGTGTCATCAGCAGACTCAAGATTGAACTTGCGATATTGATCCTTTCTAGGAAGTCCATCCTCAAAGACAACCATCGACCCAACTGTGCCAGTGCCAGACAGGTGAGACACGTCGTAGCACTCAATGCGGAGTGGTGCATTGGTCAACCCGAGTGACCGCTGCAGTCCCTGTAAAGCCTCGGCCCTTGAGCTGAAATCAGAGACGCGCTTTAGTTTGTAACTGGCGAGGGCATGCTTGGCGTTGGTGGTTGCGGTTGCCAGCAGGCTTGCTTTGTCTCCTCGTTTTGGTACCGACACCTGGACGGGCTTGCCGCGTCCTGTGGATAGCCATCTAGTGAGCGCTTCTTGATCGCTTGGTTCGTGGGTGACCATGATCTGTTTTGGAATCTCTGGTGGCTGGACGTTGGGTTTCGTCGAATAAATCTCTTGGATTAAGTACTCAATTAGTTCAGCATTAGAGCGATCTAGCTCCAGATCCACAACCATTGAGCGGGTACCGCGAATTCGGCCTCCCCTAACGAAAAACAGCGACACCCCGGCAGAGAGCTCGTCTCTGGTGAGGCCTATGAAATCAGCGTCGACCTCCTGCCCCAACACAACAGCAGATTTCTCAAGCACTGATTCGAGCGCTTGAACATCGTCTCGCAGTCTTGCCGCTAATTCGTAATTTTGATCATCGCTTGCCAATTGCATCTTCTTTTTTAGTGCGGCAACGTGGGACTGGTTTCCGGAACCTATAAAGTCTCCAAGCTGCTTGGCAAGCGCTTTGTGGTCTGTCTTACTAATCCGCTCAACACATGGGGCCGAGCATTTGCCAATCTCCGCCAGCAGGCAGGGTCTGCCGGTTCGCTTTGCTCGTTGGTAGATACCGGCTGAACAGCTTCTGACCGGATATACCCTGAGTAGCGAGTCCAGGGTGTCTCTGATGGCCCAGCTTTGGGTGTACGGGCCAAAGTACCTGACACCTTTGAGCTCCCTGTTCCTGGTCACAAATGCCCTTGGGGCATCTTCGTTAACAGAAATTGCTAGATATGGATAGGACTTGTCGTCCCGAAAGCGAACATTGAACGGTGGCTCGAACTCTTTGATCCAGGTGAACTCAAGCTGAAGCGCTTCGTATTCGGTTGCAACGATGGTCCACTTCACATCGCTAGCACTTCTTAGCATTCGCTGGGTCCGCTCATGCAGAGATTTCAGCGGGCCAAAATAGTTTTGCAATCTAGCACGTAGGTTTTTTGCCTTACCCACATAAAGAACACGTCCGTTTGAATCCAGGAATCGATAGACGCCAGGGTTGGTCGGGATCTCCGATGTTTTCGGTCGAAACGCGAGCTCGCTGGCCATTTCTAGAGAATCTCGCCTAAGAATCTGCCGGTATGGCTGTTTGGGTTCTTTGCTACTTGCTCTGGTGTTCCTTCGGCCACAACTGTGCCACCGCCGGAGCCACCCTCTGGCCCCATGTCAATGACCCAGTCGGCGCAACGAATCACATCAAGATTGTGCTCAATCACAATTGCGGTGTTGCCCTTGTCAACTAGCTCACTGAGAACCTTGAGAAGCTTGTTCACGTCTTCAAAGTGCAATCCAGTGGTTGGTTCATCCAGGACGTAGATTGTTTTACCGGTAGATCTTCTTTGTAGCTCGGTTGCTAGCTTCACGCGCTGAGCCTCTCCGCCGGATAGTGTTGTTGCCGACTGACCAAGCCTGACGTAACCAAGGCCAACATCCACCAGAGTGTTTAGGTACCTGGCAATTGAGTTAATAGGCGCAAAGAATTCCGCAGCATCACTAATTGGCATGTTCAGTACATCACCAATTGACTTCCCCTTATACAAAACCTGCAGTGTCTCGCGGTTGTATCTAGCGCCCTTACAGTCCTCGCAGAGCACGTAGACATCGGGCAGAAAGTTCATTTCGATTCGAATGGTTCCATCGCCGGCGCAGGTTTCACATCTACCACCCTTGACATTGAACGAGAATCTTCCCTGGAGATATCCCCTGACCTTTGACTCAGGTGTGTCTGCAAACAATTTCCGGATATTGTCAAAGACTCCGGTGTAGGTAGCCGGGTTAGATCTAGGGGTTCTTCCGATGGGCGCTTGGTCAACGTGAACGACCTTGTCCAGCAGATCAACACCCTCCACCCTGGTGTGCTTACCCGCAACGCCCTTGGCTTTGTTCAGTCGGTTTGCAAGCACTTGATAGAGAACGTCGTTCACCAACGAGGACTTACCTGACCCACTGACACCGGTGACTGCTGTCATGACCCCCAATGGGAATTCGACGTCAACGTTTTGAAGGTTATTCTCCCTGGCTCCGACCACCTTTAGCTTTCCCTCAGCCTTTGGCTTTCTGCGTTTAGCGGGGGTTTCAATCTTTTGAGATTCCGACAGGTAAGCACCAGTTATCGACCGTTTATTGGTGAGTAGCGACTTGTAGCTACCAGAGTGCACCACTTCACCGCCGTTGACTCCAGCGCCGGGGCCGATATCTACTAACCAGTCGGCAGCACGAATGGTGTCCTCATCGTGTTCAACCACAATCAGGGTGTTGCCGAGGTCCCTCAGCTTTATAAGGGTTTCGATCAGCCGCAGATTGTCGCGCTGATGGAGCCCAATTGATGGCTCGTCCAGCACATACAGAACACCGGTTAGGCCCGCCCCAATCTGAGTTGCAAGTCGAATACGCTGCGCCTCACCGCCTGACAGTGAGCCGGCAGCACGCTCTAGCGATAGATAATCAAGTCCAACTGCCAGAAGAAAATCCAACCTCGCTCGAATCTCACGCAGCACCTGGGCTGCGATCTTCCCTTCACGCTCGCTTAGCTCCAGCGAATCAAAGAACTCGTGAGACTTCCCAAGTGATATCTGGGCAACATCATGAATCGATTTGCCATGCACTTTAATGGCAAGGACCTCAGGCCTTAGCCGGGCACCATCGCATGCTGGACATGGAATCTCTCGAAGATAGTCCGCCCACTTCGCGCGGGCCCAGTCGCTATCGGACTCCAAATAGCGGCGCTCAATGTATGGAAGGACACCTTCAAAGCCGGATGTGTAGCGCATTTCGCGTCCATATTTCGAGCGCCACTTAACCTGGACTTCGAAGTCGTTCCCGTTCAGAATCGCTTCTTGAACCTCGGCTGACAGTTTTGACCAAGGGGTGTCGAGGTCAAACTCCAAGTCATTTGCAAGACCTTGAAGGAGTCTCACAAAGTAGGAATAAAGCCCCTTGCCTTGCGTCGACCAGGGCAAAATAACTCCCTGGTTAATGCTTGCGTCCTCATCTCCAATAACTAATTGGGCGTCAACAGCCATCTTTGTTCCAAGACCAGTGCAGACCTGGCATGCCCCAAATGGAGCATTGAAGGAAAAGGTCCTAGGTTCGATCTCGGTGATGGCCAAATCGTGTTCATTTGGACAGCTCAGGTTTTCTGAAAAGACTCGCTTCGTTCCCTCGTCGACAAAATCGACGATAATTCTGCCGCCGGCAAGCTTCAAAGCAGTCTCAACTGAATCTGTAATGCGTGACAATGCCTCGGGCTTTACTACCAGGCGATCCACAACCACCGAGATGTCATGCTTGTAGCTTTTTTTCAGTGGCTTTGCCTCTGCCAACACGACGGTCTCGCCATCCACTACTGCCCTTGCGTAGCCTTGGGATTGAAGTGATGAGAAAAGGTCCTGAAACTCACCCTTTTTCTGGACAATAATCGGGGCGAGCAGTTGAAATTTGGTTCCAGTCTCAAAGGCGAGCAGTTGATCAACAATTGCCTGAGGTGTTTGCTTTGAAATTACCTCACCGCACTCGTGACAGTGTGGGACGCCAATCCTGGCCCAGAGAAGTCTTAGGTAGTCATGGATTTCTGTGATCGTGCCGACTGTTGATCGTGGGTTTCTGTTTGTTGATTTCTGGTCGATTGACACCGCTGGACTGAGACCCTCAATGAAGTCAACGTCAGGCCGATCGACCTGGCCCAAGAATTGCCTCGCATAGGCACTAAGTGACTCAACATATCTTCGCTGGCCCTCAGCAAAGATTGTGTCGAAAGCCAGGGATGACTTGCCTGATCCACTGAGACCGGTGAAGACGATCATCGCGTCCCTGGGTAGCTCCAGATCAAGGTTCTTGAGGTTATGAACCCGGGCGCCCTTAATGGCTAATTTTGCGCCCTTAGGCTGCTCAATGGTCATTCAATAAGTCTATGCATGACCTGCGCGGTCGAAGGCGCGCAGCTCTCTTTTGAGTTCAGATATTTCATCCCGAATCCGGGCTGCCAATTCAAACTTTAGTTCTGAAGCGGCCAGCTTCATCTGGGCATCGAGTTCGAGCACAGTCTTCATGATTTCCTGCTTGCCGGCAGCACCGATTCCGAGCTTTGCCTTGGTTTTGCCAGAGCTGTTTTTGGAACTTGTTTCGGCCTTCAGCTTCTCGATTAGCTGCTCGGTGTCAAGCTCCTCGCGTTGCAGGCTGTCGGTGATGTCAGCAATCTTCTTGCGAAGGGGCTGAGGATCGACGCCCATTTCCTTGTTGTAAGCAATCTGCTTATCGCGCCTTCGGTTAGTTTCGTCGATTGCCCGTGCCATGGAAGCGGTCATCACATCTGCATACATGTGGACCTGGCCGTCTACGTTTCTGGCCGCTCGGCCAATTGTCTGAATCAAGGAAGTTGTTGACCTGAGGAATCCTTCTTTATCGGCATCCAAGATTGCAACCAGGGACACCTCGGGAAGGTCGAGGCCCTCTCGCAGAAGGTTGATACCCACCAGAACATCGAAAACACCCATTCTCAGTTCACGCAAGAGCTCAACTCGTCTAAGTGTGTCGACATCAGAATGGAGATAGCGAACTCGTACTCCCATTTCCGTGAAGTAGTCGGTAACTTCTTCTGCCAATCGCTTGGTCAGCGTGGTGACAAGGACACGTTCGTTTTTCTCGGTCCTAGTTCGAATCTCATCCAGTAGGTCATCGATCTGGCCCTTTGCTGGCTTGACCACAATCTCGGGGTCAACCAAGCCCGTTGGTCTAATGATCTGCTCAACCACTCCGTCTGACTTTTCGAGTTCATACTTTGCTGGGGTGGCAGAAAGGTAAACAGTTTGTCCTGTGCGCTCTAGAAACTCCTCAAAGCGCAGTGGTCTGTTGTCTAGGGCAGAGGGCAGGCGAAACCCATGTTCAACCAGGGTGCGCTTTCTGGACGAGTCCCCCATGTACATCGCACCAATCTGCGGAACCGTGACGTGGGACTCATCGATTACGGTCAGGAAATCGTCGGGGAAATAGTCAAGCAAACAGGCCGGTGGTTCGCCTGTATCACGCTGATCAATGTGCTTGGAATAGTTTTCAATGCCGGAGCAGAATCCAAGTTCCCTGATCATCTCGAGGTCAAACGTTGTTCGCATTTTGATGCGCTGAGCTTCGGGCAGTTTGCCTTGGGATTCAAGTTCACGATAGCGATTTTCTAATTCATTCTCGATATCCTCAATCGCCTTACCCATCCGCTCAACTGGGGCAACGTAGTAGGAGGCTGGATAGATTGCAACACTTTCACGCTCCATCAGAATCTCACCGGTGAGCGGGTGAATTCGGTAGATCTTTTCGATTTCGTCCCCGAAGAATTCAATCCTGGTTGCCTCTTCGTCATAGACCGCAATCACCTCTAGGGTGTCGCCCTTAACTCGAAAATGACCCCTTGTGAACTCAATGTCATTTCGCTGGTACTGAATTGCAACTAGTGAGCGAATAAGTTCATCTCTGTCGATGCGTTGCCCAACCTTGAGCGGCAAGGCTTGGGCCAAGTACTCCTTTGGAGCACCGAGGCCATATATGCAGGAGACTGTTGCAACCACAATCACGTCACGTCTGGAAAGCAGCGACATGGTCGCTGAATACCTAAGGCGCTCGACCTCTTCGTTAATTGATGAGTCCTTCTCAATAAAGGTGTCCGTCTGCGGCACATAAGCTTCAGGCTGGTAGTAGTCGTAGTAACTCACGAAATACTCAACAGCGTTGTCAGGGAACATTTCTCTGAGCTCGCTTGCTAACTGGGCAGCCAAAGTTTTGTTGTGTGCAATGACGAGCGTTGGCCGCTGAAGCTTTTCGATTAACCATGCTGTGGTTGCAGACTTTCCGGTACCGGTTGCCCCAAGTAACACAACGTCGGATTCACCAGCATTGAGTCTGCTGGCCAGTTCAGCTATTGCCTTAGGCTGATCACCAGCGGGCGAATAGGGGCTTACCACCTTGAATGGAGTTGTTTCCTGTTCATTCATTTGTGATCTCGTTGAACACGTCGGTAGCCCTGTCTTGGAGTTCGCCAAGTGAACAGTTCGAATCAATTACGTAGTCAGCCACGGCCTCTCGTTCCGCATCAGACGACTGGGAAGCGATCCTGCTGCGAGCCTCCTGCTCACTCATTCCACGGTGTTCCATAAGTCTCTGGATTCGCAACGATTCCGGTGCACTGACGGTGATGATGTGATCGAAGCTAAGTGGTGATTTGGTCTCGACCAAAAGTGGAATCGTGTAAATAATCACACCTTCGGTTTCCGAAATTTTCTTTCTTGCCAACTCTTGAATCAAAGGATGCAGTATTCCTTCCAGCTGCTTGCGAGCCACAGGAGAGGCAAATGCCACTCTGGCCAGTTCGGCTCGATTGAGCGAGCCATCTTGATTTAAGACTTCCGAACCAAAAGCATCGACAACTTGGCGAAGGCCCGCTGTCCCGGGCTCGACAACCTCTCGGGCCAGAATGTCAGCGTCTATTTCAGTTGCCCCGAGGTGAACAAACTGGCGTGCGACGGTCGATTTGCCCGAGGCAATACCACCAGTTAGAGCAATCAACATGGTTACAAGGATAAAGAAAAAGAGGGAGTGCCGTGGGCACTCCCTCTTTATTTAGATTGCTCCAATTACTTCTCTTCGGTCAACTTGTCGCGAAGTGCTGCAAGTGACTCGTCATCGGCCAGGGTTCCCTGATCAGATGCTGCACCTGAGGAAGCGGTTGCCTCCTGTGCAGGAGCAGTATCTGGTAGCGCTGCAAGGTGCTCGAAGGCAGCCTTGGCCTGAACCTTGTGAAGCTCCCAACGTGCGTGAGCTTCGGCGTATTCTGCCTCCCACTTGGTACGAGCTTCCTCGTAACCGTCTTTCCACTCGCTGGTAGCTGGGTCGAAGCCCTCTGGGTAGCGGTACTGACCCTTTTCGTCGTAGTCAGCACTCATACCGTAAAGAACTGGGTTGAAGTCGGTGCCCTCTGGGTCAACCTCTTCCAACGCCTGCTTCAGTGATAGTGAGATTCGACGACGCTCTAGGTCGATGTCGATTAGCTTCACGAATACTTCCTGGTTTACGGTTACAACCTGGTCTGCATGCTCTACGTGCTTTGAAGAAAGCTCAGAGATGTGGACTAGGCCCTCGATGCCGTCGGCAACACGAACAAACGCACCGAATGGAACAATCTTGGTGACCTTGCCTGGGATATACTGACCGATTGCGTGTGTCCTTGCGAACAACTGCCATGGGTCTTCCTGAGTTGCCTTCAATGAGAGTGAAACACGCTCACGGTCCTGGTCGACTTCAAGAACCTCAACGGTTACTTCTTGACCTACCTCGACAACTTCGCTGGCGTGCTCAATGTGCTTCCAGCTCAGCTCTGAAACGTGAACTAGGCCGTCTACGCCACCTAGGTCGATGAACGCACCGAAGTTTACGATCGATGAAACGACACCGGTTCGAACCTGTCCCTTGACTAGGTCGTTTAGGAAGGTGCTGCGGTTCTCGCTCTGTGACTGCTCAAGCAGTGCGCGGCGTGAAAGAACAACGTTGTTGCGGTTCTTGTCTAGTTCTAGAATCTTGGCCTCAACCTCGGTGCCCAGGTATGGGCCTAGGTCGCGAACTCGGCGAAGTTCGATTAGGGAGGCAGGTAGGAAGCCACGGAGACCGATGTCTACGATGACACCACCCTTGACAACCTCGATCACGGTACCGGTGACAACGCCATCGGCTTCCTTGATTCGCTCGACATCTCCCCAGGCACGCTCGTACTGAGCGCGCTTCTTGGAAAGAATCAAACGACCCTCTTTGTCTTCCTTCTGAAGAACAAGGGCCTCGATGGAGTCGCCAACCTTGACGACGTCATTTGGATCTGCATCCTGGCGGATGGAAAGTTCACGGGAAGGAATAACACCTTCGGTTTTATATCCAACATCAAGCAACACCTCATCGCGGTCAATCTTGACCACGGTGCCAGAGATTAGATCTCCGTCATTGAAGAATTTGAGAGTTGCTTCAACAGCGGCTAGAAAGTCCTCTGCTGATCCGATGTCATTTACTGCTACCTGCTGCATTTTTGCAGTTGATTTGGTTGCCATATGTTTAGTTACTTCGCTTTTATACTCGGGTCGCACCAAAATGAATGTTTAATTCACTGTTTTCTTGGTCCAACGAACGGACAGGAACATGCCCTAGGGCACCAGCAAATACTAGCGTCTTTTCTAGTGACCCGCTAGCTCCCAGTCGGGCCCAATGCCAATGTGTACCTCGAGTGGAACACTCAGTTTCGCAACATTCATCATGGCTTCCACTGCAAGTTTCTTCAGAACTTCAAGCTCGCCATGCGCGACTGCGAAAACCAATTCATCGTGTACCTGTAGTAGCAACTGAGATTTCAAACCCTGGGCCACCATCTGTTGTCTGACATCAATCATTGCCAACTTCATGATGTCCGCAGCGCTTCCTTGAATTGGTGCGTTTAGTGCTGCTCTACGAGCGTTCTCTCGAACCTGGAAGATTTTCGAGTGAAGATCTGGAAACGGCCTTCTGCGACCGTAAATAGTTGTTGTGTAACCAAGCGACTTCGCCCTTTGAACCACTAGGTCCAGATACCGCTTCACTCCTCCGAAACGATCGAAGTACTCCCCCATTAGCTCCTTGGCTTCCGAGCCCGAAATTCTAAGTTGCCTTGCCAGTCCATACTCGCTTAGTCCGTAGACAAGGCCATAGCTCATGGCTTTGACCTTTGAGCGCATTTGGCTGGTTACATCACTTGGTTCCACATCGTAGATTTTGGCTCCAACAAAGTTGTGAAGGTCCTCACCTCTTGCAAAAGCATCAATTAGACCTTCATCTTCTGAAAGATGAGCCATGATTCGCATCTCAATTTGGGAATAGTCAGCTGTTAGGAGGGTCTCGAATCCGTCGCCTGCGACAAATGCAGAGCGCAGTTTCTGACTGCGCTCAGTCTTGATGGGGATATTTTGCAAGTTTGGATTCTCGCTGCTTAGTCGCCCAGTTGAAGTGCCAACCTGAGAGTACGTGGTGTGGATGCGACCATCAGAATCGACAGCCTTTAAAAGTGTTTCTGTCATTTGACGAAGCTTGGTGCTGTCGCGATGCGCGAGCAGTTTTTCCAAAAATGGGTGCTGCGTCTGTTCAAAAAGAGTGTTTAGCGCCTCAGCATTGGTCGAGAAGCCAGTTTTTAGGCTTTTGGTGCCAGTCATGCCTAGTTCTTCAAATAGCACGACCTGAAGTTGCTTTGGGCTTGCCAGGTTCACCTCGTGGCCAATGATTTCGTAGGCCTCGTTAGCAATCCTCTCAACCTCAAGTGTTAGGTCATCGAACTGAGCCTGGAGGGACTCACGATCCGCTGCAATGCCGGTTAGCTCCATTTCTGCCAGAACTCGTGCGGAGGGGATCTCTATGTCACGGTAGACGCCCAGTTGACCATTGTCCTCAAGGTTTGGCACCAGTACGGCACTTAGCACTGCTGAGATCCAAGCATCCAGAGAAGGGTCTGACTCGGTCATCAGTTGGTTGGGGTCACCCCTGGTGATGTCAATACCTGCGTGCTGTCTGATGAGTGAGTCGGGATTTAGATCCTTAGTGAGCGGATCAACTAGGTAGCCGGCAAGCATCGGATCCTCAGTCAGGTTCTTTACTTCTAGACCAATGCCGGAAAGTCTCTTGATGGTCAGCTTCGTGTCCCAGACCCCGTATCCACCAGCTGCTAATAACTGTTCCAGTTTTGACCGGTCCTGTCCGTCCCAGTTCATTCTCGAGGTCAGCGTTGCTGCTCCAAAACCAACAATCCCAGACTCTGCTAGCTCGAGATGGATGAAACCATCCCCGGCTTCCAGCAAGGCTCCGATTTCCTCAACGCTGGCGACATGAGAAGACACGGGTTCGGATGGAAGCTGACTAATCAGTTCAGCCGATTTAGTCGGGATTGGCTCCGGTGAAAGAGACTCAACCGGCCTGGGCTCGTCTTCGATTACCGCCGAACTGGCCGGATGCTGTGAGCCATTTGCCCCGCGCAACTTCAATACTCTGGTGAGTAGCGTGCGGAAAGATAGTTTCGCGAAGACTTCCCGCAACAGGTCCTCGTTCACGGGCCCGAGCGCTAGTTCATCGAGGCTGAAATCAAACACTAGATCGGTGAGCAAATGATTGAGTCTTCGGTTGCGCACTGCCAAATGCTTATGCTCGCGAAGCGACTCGCCAACCTTGCCACCAATCTCGTCGGCACGCTCGATGATTTCATCAAGTGAGCCAAACTGCTGAATCCATTTGGCGGCTGTTTTTGGGCCAACACCGGGAATCCCAATGAGGTTGTCCGAGGTTTCACCCACCAGCGCGGCAAGTTCCGGATACTGGATAGCGTGAACGCCATATTTCTCAAAAACTGCTGCATCGTCCATGCGGGCAAGGTTCATGACGCCCTTTATTGGGTAGAGAACCGTTGTAGTGGGGCGGATTAGCTGGAAAGTGTCTCGGTCACCAGAAACAACCAGAACTCTCATACCTTCTTTTTCACCTTGATTCGCCAATGAGGCTAGAAGATCGTCTGCTTCGTAATTTTCTCTCGAGACCGATGTGATGTTCATCGCATTGAGTGCCTCGACTAGAAGTTCGGTTTGTCCAATAAATTCTTCCGGTGTCTCGCCACGGGTTCCCTTGTATTCCGGCAGCTCCTGAGTTCTAAAGCTTTCTCTAGAAACATCGAAGGCAACGCAAAGATGCGTTGGTTTTTCGGCCTCGAGGATGTTCAACATCATCGATATAAATCCGTGCACAGCATTGGTGTGCTGACCCTGAGCATTTTTAAAGTTCTCAGCATTGAGCGCATAGAAGGCTCTAAATGCTAACGAGTGTCCGTCAATCAGTAGCAAGGTAGGCTTTGAACTGGTGCTCATGCCCATAGCCTACTTTGCCGAAGGTGGTAACAAGTGACCGATGAGAATGTCGCGAAGTCCGAACATGCGAACCAGATTATGAACGAACGTGGTTTGGGTGATTTAGCAGAACGCATGGGAATCAAACTGCTTGAGCTAAGTGCTGAGCGTGCTGTCGCGACGATGCCTGTAACGGGAAATACCCAACCACTAGGAGTGCTACACGGTGGCGCACACGTTGTGCTCGGCGAGTCTTTGGGTTCGTTTGCCGCCAATGTTCACGCACACCCCTGGGGTTATGCGGTGGGGATAGAAATCAATGCAACCCATCACAAGTCGGTGACTGAGGGACTCGTTACTGGGACCTGCACCGCAATCAAACTTGGCCGCAATCTAACATCTCACGAGATCAAGATCAGAGATGAAGGTGGAGACCTTCTATCCACGGTCAGAATTACAAATTTCCTTAGGGAAAAGAAGTAACTACTTCTTGTCCAGCTGTTCGATAACGGTCTTTGCGACCTGAGCCATGGACAATCTTCTGTCCATTGAGGCCTTTTGAATCCACCTAAAAGCCTCTGGTTCAGTCAACTTCATCTTGGTCTGCAGCATCGACTTAGCCCTGTCCATGAGCTTTCTGGTTTCTAGTCGCTCGGAAATGTCTGCAATTTCAGCTTCTAGGGCTGTGATTTCCTCGAATCTCGAAAGCGCAATTTGAATCGCCGGAAGCAGGTCCGTCGGCTTGAATGGCTTGGTTACATAGGCCATTGCCCCGGCCTCAGCAGCGCGCTTAACAAGGTCTGATTGCGAAAAGGCGGTGAGTAGAACCACTGGAATTTTGAGTTCAGAAATTTTTTCTGCTGCTGAAATTCCATCTAGCTTTGGCATCTTAATGTCCATAACCATCAGGTCTGGAGTTAGCTCGGTAGCGAGCCGAACGGCTTCTTCACCGTCAGCAGCCTCTCCTACAACCTGGTAGCCGGATTCATTGAGGGTCGCCACAATGTCCATTCGGATTAGACCCTCGTCTTCGGCAACAACAACTCTTAGTGGTTCGTCCATAATCTCAAGTTTAGTGTCGTTAGCCGATTACGAATCCGCTAGAGTGTACTGGCTGGCCGGAATGGCGGAACGGCAGACGCGAAGCACTCAAAATGCTTTGTCCTATGGGCGTGTGGGTTCAAATCCCACTTCCGGCACAAAAAAAGAGCGGTGATTATCACCGCTCTTTTCTGTTTCTAAAGGCTTAGCTTGCGTAGCCAGGGACAGCTTCGTTGACCGCGTCTCCAACTCTGTGAACGCGTAGCGAGTTAGTTGATCCCGGAATCCCCGGAGGCGATCCGGCGACAATCACTACCTCATCGCCAACGCGACACTTGCCCGAAGCAAGAACAATCTCGTCAACCTGCTTGATCATTTGATCAGTGTGAGTTGCTTTACCTACCTGGAAGGTTGTTGCACCCCAGGTAAGTGCCAATCGGCGCTGGATCTCAGCACTTGGGGTGAACGCCAACACTGGAACCCTAGAACGAAGCCTCGATACGCGAAGCAGTGTGTCACCTGATTCAGTGAAGACACAGACGTACTTAGCGCCAAGCAGCTCTGCAATTTGGAGGGCTGCTTTCACAACTGCGCCCGAGTGGGTGTGCGGCTGAGTGCCAAGGTCTGGGATTCGTTCCAGGCCGTTTTCCTCGGTAGATTCAATGATTTTTGCCATGGTCTCGATGGTTTCAATTGGGTACTCACCAACTGATGTTTCGCCCGAGAGCATCAGTGCATCTGCACCATCAAGAACTGCGTTAGCAACGTCAGAGGTCTCTGCGCGTGTCGGACGACTTGCCGAAATCATGCTTTCCAGCATCTGGGTTGCAACAATCACTGGCTTTGCCCAGCGCCTTGCCAGCTCAACTGCTCGCTTCTGCACGATTGGAACCTGCTCAAGTGGCAGCTCAACACCAAGGTCTCCCCTAGCAACCATAACTCCGTCGAAGGCGTCGATGATTTCCTCGAGTGCTGCTACAGCCTGTGGCTTCTCAATCTTTGCAATCACAGGAATAAAGCGACCCTCTTCGGTCATGATTTCGTGAACCCTAAGAATGTCCTTTGCGTTTCTCACAAAGCTCAGAGCGATCATGTCGGCACCAAGCTTTAGTGCCCAACGAAGGTCTTCCTCGTCCTTTTCCGACAAAGCAGGAACATTCACAGCAACGCCGGGAAGGTTGATTCCCTTGTTGTTTGAGCATGGTCCACCGAAAACTACCTCGGTGGTCACCGTGGTGCTGTCAACGGCGGTGGCCTTCAGGGCTAACCTGCCATCGTCAATCAACAACATGTCACCAACCGAGACATCGCCTGGGAGTCCCTTATAGGTTGTGGAGCAGATGTTGACATCCCCTGGAACATCCTCAGTTGTGATTTTGAAAGTCGCACCAGGTACAAGCTCAATTTTGTCCTCTGCAAACCGACCAAGGCGAATCTTTGGTCCCTGTAGGTCGACCAAGATGCCAACGTTTTTCTTGGCTTCCTCGCTGGCTTGACGAATGTTTGCGTAGACCTTCTCGTGCACGTCATACGAACCGTGCGAAAGATTCATTCGAGCTACATCGACTCCAGCAGCAATAACTGCTCTTGTCATCTCGATAGAAGATATCGCGGGACCGAAAGTGGCTACAATTTTGGCGCGTCTTGTCAATCTATTTACCTGGTTTCTTTTGTTTCTAGGTGTATACCGAAATCGGTACGTCCGTTGGTTTTACGGGGAATGGCAGCAGTGTCTCGCCTTCGAGATATTCATCAATCGCTGAGGCCGCCGCCCTGCCTTCAGCTATGGCCCAAACTATCAGTGATTGACCGCGTCCCGCATCTCCTGCAACAAACATCGAATCCTCAATGCAGTATTTGGAATCGCGGGCAATGTTGGTTTTGCTGTCGAGCTCAACGCCCAGCTGCCGCACAATCTGATCCGATTCGGTACCAGTAAAGCCAAGTGCAAGCAGCACTAGGTCAGCCTTCATCACGCGTTCGGTTCCAGCTTTCGCAACACGCTTGCCGTCAACGAACTCTGTGTCGCCGACCTTGATGCCAGTGACTTTGCCGCCTTCTCCAACAAACTCAACTGTCGCGTGCAAATACTTTCTTTCACCAAACTCTTCGTGAGCACTGGCAACTTCGTAGAGACTTGGGCTCACGGGCCAAGGTTGATTTGCAGGCCGCTCCTCGGGAGGCTTCTGACCGATTGCAATGGTTGTCACAGACTTTGCCCCCTGGCGGGTTGCGGTTCCAAGGCAGTCGGCGCCAGTGTCGCCGCCACCCAGGATTACAACGTGCTTTCCAGCGGCGTCGATCTGGTTATCAACCACATCGCCAGCAACGACTCTGTTTGCTTGGCTTAGGTAATCCATTGCGAAGTGAACTCCTTCGAGATCACTTCCGGGAACATCAATCCCCCGCGGCTTTAGTGCACCTGTTGCCACCAGGACCGCGTCATAGCGAAGCTTGAGTTCTTGCCAGGAGATGTCAACCCCAACGTTCACGCCGGTGCGGAATCTAGTTCCCTCGGATTCCATTTGCGCAAGTCGCTTGTCGATGTGCTGCTTCTCCATTTTGAAATCTGGGATCCCGTAGCGTAACAAGCCACCAATGCGGTCATCTCGCTCGAAAACAGCAACTGTGTGGCCAGCGCGTGTTAGCTGCTGGGCAGCGGCCAGGCCGGCTGGTCCAGACCCTACAACTGCCACAGTCTTGCCAGTTAGACGTTCCGGTACTGACGGCACAACAAAGCCGGCATCAAAGGCGTCATCAATGATTGAAACTTCTATTTCCTTGATGGTCACAGCAGGTTGATTGATACCAAGGACACAGGCAGATTCACACGGAGCAGGGCACAGCCTGCCGGTGAATTCCGGAAAATTATTGGTCGCGTGAAGGCGATCGATGGCCTCTTTATTGCGACCTCTGTGGGTTAAGTCGTTCCATTCAGGAATCAAGTTCCCAAGTGGACATCCAGCGTGGCAAAAAGGAATGCCGCAGTCCATACAGCGACTGGCCTGCTCCTTTATAACCCCAGAGTTGCGTTCTTCGTAAACCTCTTTCCAGTCCTTGATACGAACTGGAACTGGTCTCCGCTTTGCAGTTTCGCGGTCGGTTACCTTAATGAATCCCCTGGGATCAGCCATTAGTTACCTCCAGGATTTGAGTCCAGATTTCATCACCGTCTAGAGCAATACCAGTTTCTTGAGCTTCGCGTTGGATATCCACCACGCGAGCGTAGTCTCTTGGAAGAACCCTTACGAAGTTGCCAACCTCTGCTTCAAAGTCTGCAAGTAGCTTCCCTGCCAGAGTTGAACCAGTGCGCTCGTGGTGTTCTTGCAAAATTGCCAGAAGCTCCTGCTGCTCTGGTTGCTCGAGGGTTCCCAGCGTCAGTTCGCCAGTTTGCAGAGCTTCTCGGTTGACCCGGGCTTCGGAGAGCTTGTAGACATATGCGATACCGCCGGACATGCCGGCACCTAGGTTGATTCCGGTTTTCCCAAGAATTACCGCTCGACCACCTGTCATGTATTCAAGCGCGTGATCCCCAACTCCTTCAGACACTGCGACGGCGCCAGAATTACGAACCATGAATCGCTCACCAACGATTCCGTTCAAGAAGATTTTTCCGGAGGTGGCTCCGTAGCCGATTACGTTACCTGCAATCACGTTTTCGGATGCCGTGAATCCGGCACTGGCCGCTGGTCGGACTGAAATCAAGCCCCCAGATAGCCCCTTGCCGACATAGTCGTTGCAGTCTCCTTCAACATTGATCTCGATTCCCCGAGGAACAAAAGCACCTAGAGACTGACCCGCACTGCCAGTGAGATTTAGCTTTAGCGAACCAGGCTCAAGCCCCTGTTCTCCCCATCGTTTGGTTAGCTCGTTGCCAAGCATGGTTCCGATGGCCTGCATGGTGTTGTTGATTCTTCGTTCGATGACCACTGATTTGCCATCCTTGAGGGCTGGAGCAGCTTCACCAATCAATGGGTAATCAAAATGCTCAGTGAGCTCATGGTCCTGCTGCTTGGTGCAGTACTGAGCCTGATCAGTTTGGATGTCCTTGGCAGCAAAGATAGGTGCTAGATCAAGCCCATCTGCCTTCCAGTGGTGAATCGCCTTGTTCACGTCCAGCAACTGAACCTGCCCGATTGCCTCCTGGAGTGTCCGGAAACCCAGTTGAGCTAGGTACTCGCGAACCTCTTGTGCGAGGAACTCGAAGAAGTTAACGACATGGTCGGCTTGCCCATGGAATCGCTCACGAAGCAGTGGGTTCTGAGTTGCTACACCAACCGGACAGGTGTCTAGGTGACAGACGCGCATCAGGATGCACCCCTCAACTACCAACGGTGCGGTTGCGAAGCCGTATTCCTCTGCGCCCAGCAGAGCAGCAATCATGACATCGCGCCCAGTCTTCATGGATCCATCGACCTGAACCACGATTCGATCGCGTAAGCCATTCAGAAGTAGAGTCTGCTGTGCCTCAGCAAGTCCTAGTTCCCACGGGGTCCCAGCGTGCTTGAGTGAGTTCAACGGACTTGCGCCAGTTCCACCGTCGTGTCCTGAGATCAGCACCACGTCTGCCTTGGCTTTAGCTACGCCGGCCGCTACTGTACCGACACCAAACTGGCTCACCAGCTTCACGTGAATGCGGGCGTCACGGTTGGCTCGTTTTAGGTCAAATATCAGCTGTTTCAGATCCTCAATCGAGTAGATGTCGTGGTGAGGAGGTGGTGAAATTAGTCCAACACCGGGTGTTGAGTGTCGCAACTCCGCAATCCAGGGATAGACCTTGTTTGGGGGAAGCTGACCACCCTCGCCCGGCTTAGCGCCCTGCGCCATCTTGATTTGGATGTCGTCCGCGTGAGTTAGGTACATCGAGGTAACACCGAAGCGTCCTGATGCCACCTGCTTGACGGCGCTGCGACGATTTCGGTCCAGAAGACGCTCTACAGATTCTCCGCCCTCACCGGTGTTGCTCTTGCCACCAAGCCGGTTCATTGCGATCGCCAGTGTTTCGTGAGCCTCAGGTGAAATTGCACCCATGCTCATAGCACCGGTTGAGAAGCGCTTCACAATCTCGCTAATCGGCTCAACTTCATCAATCGGAATCGGTTGGCGAACTCCGGACTTGAATTCAAAAAGACCGCGAATCGTCATCAGGCGTGCCGCCTGGTCATCGACGGCATTGGTGTAGGACTTAAAAATCTCGTAGTTTTTCTGACTGGTGCTGTGCTGCAGCTTGAAAACTGTCTCTGGGTTGAAAAGGTGCGGTGGGCCCTCACGGCGCCACTTCATCTCGCCACCTACGTCCAGTGGGCCCATGTCTTGAGTTGTGCCCTCGATTGGATAGGCGGCTGTGTGGCGCTGCTCAATCTCGCTGTGCAGGATTGCCATCGAAACTCCACCGAGTTTGGTAGTTGTTCCTGTGAAGTACTTGTCAACCAGTTCCTGGCTCAAGCCAATTGCTTCGAAGCACTGAGCCCCACCATATGAGGCAACTGTCGAGATACCCATCTTAGACATGACTTTTAGCACACCCTTACCAAGAGCCTTAACCATGTTCTTACTGCTCCGCTCAGCGGTGATCCCAGTAATAGTTCCGTTTACGACTAGCTCTTCGGCACTTTCCAGGGCCAGGTATGGATTGATGGCAGAAGCACCGAATCCGATCAGTGCTGCGACGTGGTGGACATCTCTGGCATCGCCGGCTTCAACTACTAAACCGGCCATCATCCTGGTTCCATTGCGGATCAAGTGGTGGTGAATGGCAGAGCAGGACAGAAGCGATGGTATTGGAGCAAGCTCTCGGTTGCAGTCGCGATCTGAAAGCACAATAAATGTTGCTCCAGCTGCTAGCGCGTCGTCGACCTCCTGGCACATTGCTGCCAGACGCTCCTCCAGGGCTTCAGCGCCATCATCTACTCGGTACAGGCAGGAAATCGTCACCGCTTTACCAATGTTGTTAGCACGATCGATGTGCTTGATTTTTGCCAGCTCGTCGTTTCCAAGGATTGGATAGTCCAAAACCATCTGCTTGGCGTGCTCAGCACTAGCTTCAAGAAGGTTGCGAACCGGCCCGATGCTGGTGGTCATTGATGTAACCACTTCTTCACGGATAGCATCCAGCGGTGGATTAGTAACCTGTGCAAATTGCTGGGTGAAGTAATCGAACAAAAGCTTTGGACGCTCAGAGATCGCTGCAATTGGCGTATCGGTACCCATCGCGCCAATTGGCTCTTGTCCTGTTCTGGCCATGGGCGCAATGAATTCTTTGAGGTCCTCTTCGGTGTAACCAAAGGCGCGCTGCCTACGGTGCACCGACTTGCTGGAGTAACGAACGTGCTCTCGTTCTGGCAAGTCGCGAAGATTAATTCGGCTCTCTTCTAGCCAAGATCCCCAAGGCTCAAGAGAGGCGACCTCACTCTTGATTTGTTCGTCCTCAATGATTTGACCCAATTTGGTGTCGATCAGGAACATCTTGCCCGGCTGCAACCGACCCTTGCGCACGATTCGATCCTCTGGAATCTCCGCTACACCAATTTCCGAGGCAAGGATGATGAAGCCGTCCTCTGTCACCACAAAGCGTCCCGGGCGAAGTCCATTTCTATCTAAGGTGGCGCCCACCAAATCACCGTCGGTGAAGACGACGGCAGCAGGCCCGTCCCATGGCTCCATAATCATGGAGTGGTATTCGTAGAAATCCCTAAGTTGTGGGTCAAGGTCTAGCTGTTTTTCCCACGCTCCTGGAATCATCATCATCATTGCGTGAGGCAGGCTTCGGCCGGATAGAACTAGCAGTTCTAGAACTTCGTCGAAGGTTGCCGAATCTGAGGCGCCAGGAAGGACGATTGGTTTCAAGTCCTCAATGTCACCCAAGAGATCCGACTCCAACTGAGACTCACGCGCAGCCATCCAGTTCGCGTTGCCCTTGACAGTGTTTATTTCACCGTTGTGGGCGATGAACCTGAATGGATGCGCAAGTGGCCAGGATGGGAACGTGTTAGTCGAGAAGCGGCTGTGGACCAGTGCCAGCATCGATTCGAAGCGCTCATCGGACAGGTCAGGGAAGAACGGTTCAAGCTGAAGGGTAGTAACCATGCCCTTATAGACGATGGTGCGGCAAGAAAGCGACGGGTGGTAGATGCCGACTTCACGCTCGCTGCGCTTGCGAACCCGGAACAATTTTCTCTCGAGCTCAAGGCCACTGGCGCCGTCCTGCGCTGTGACAAATACCTGTTCTATTGCAGGCATTGCAGCCCTGGCTAAATCGCCAAGAACGTTGGGATCAGTAGGCGGAGTTCGCCAGCCTATTACCGAAAGGGATTCGCTTTCACAAAGTGCCTCAAATTTGGACTTGTCAGTTGCCATAGTCTCGGCATCCATAAAGACCAACCCGGCACCGTAGTTTCCCAGTGCGGGAAGTTCAAACTCCACGATGGATCGCAAAAAGCGATCCGGCATCTGAGTAAGAATGCCAGCGCCGTCTCCGGTTCCAGCGTCGGATCCGACGGCTCCGCGGTGCTCGAGGTTACGCAGCGAAGTCAGAGCCATGTCGACTATGTCGTGGCCAGGTCGACCCCTGAGAGTTGCAACCATCGCCAAACCGCAGGCGTCGCGTTCGGCCGCAGAGTCATAAAGACCCTGGTTCGCCGGATACTGTCCAAAGCGGTTAAATGGGCTGGTTGAAACCATCTGCACTCCAATCGAATTCTTTTTCGGAACTTCGTTGGCCCGACGCTTGCTGTTGCGTTGTTACTGAAAAAAACTAGTTACCCAGACTAGCTGTTAGCTGGTGTGTCTGCCTCGGCAGGTTCTCTGCCTTCTAGCCAAACGGATGGTTCGTTGCCAGGGTGGCGGCGAGATTGAACCAAGAAAATAACGATTCCGATTGCTATACCGATCAACGCTGACCAGATGTTTACTCTAAGCCCAAGAATAATCTCACTCGGGTCAATTCTGATACTTTCGATCCAAACTCTTCCGGTCGAATAGACAATTAGGTACAGAGCGAAGATCTTGCCCCACTGCAACTTGAGCTTATTTCCAAGCCAAATAAGCGCGATAGCGCCGGTGATGTTCCAAATCATCTCATACAAAAAAGTCGGGTGGAACGTCAGCCCCTCGGGCAACCCATTCGGATAGGCAGGGTTGTTAGCCGGGATTTCAAGGCCCCATGGCAATTCTGTCGGGAGACCGAAAAGCTCTTGGTTAAAGTAATTTCCAAGTCGACCAATCCCCTGCGCCAGCAGGATGCCTGGAGCAACTGCATCGGCGACTGACAAAAACCTGACCCCAGCTTTACGTGCTCCAATTAGAACACCGACAGCTCCCAAAATCAGAGCGCCATAAATTGCTAGTCCACCCTCCCAGATCTTGAAGACATCAAGCAGGTCAGCTCCCTGATAGAAGTAATCTCTGGGATGAGTTAGGACATGGAAAAATCTTCCGCCAAGGATTCCCAGGGGCACCGCCCAGAGTGCAATGTCTAGAAAAGTTCCTGCAGGCGTGCCGCGGCGCTTCAGCCTTAGATCAGCCAAAATCGTGGCAATCACAATGCCTGTGAGGATGAACAACGCATAGAAGTGAACTCGAAATGGCCCGACATCAATGTAGCTGATCTCCGGTGATGGGATGCTTGTTAGAAATTCCATTTGCCTATCCTAAACCTGTGGCCAGCTCTTTGGTTTTGCTGACCAAGCCAGCAAGACCTGACTGCTGATAGGCCTTCACAAAAGCAGTCCCTACAATCGCACCGTCAGCGTACTCATTGACTTCTCGAACCTGAACTGGAGTTGAGATACCAACTCCGACGCAGGTCAGCTGCGTACTGAGGTCTTTGACACGGGCCACCAGCTGTTTGGCAAGCTTGTCAAGATTGGCACGCTCGCCAGTGATACCCATGGTGGAGACCGAGTAGACAAATCCCTTCGATGCACCAGAGTTGTCTACGATCCGCTTATCGGAGCTCGAAGGCGCCACCAGGAAAACCCGGTCTAGGTTCATATCCTTAGCTGTCTCAATCCACTTACCTGCCTCATCCGGAACCAAATCAGGAGTAATCAAGCCCTGAGCGCCAGCATCAGCCAAATCTTTGGCAAATCGCTCGACCCCATACGCCAGCACCGGATTCCAATAGCTCATGACCAAAAGAGGTGTCTCCACCTTTGCCCTAACGGCCCTAATAACCTCAAACAGATCGCTTAGGCCAAAGCCGTTCTCTCGTGCCAATTCAGTGGCTTGCTGAATAACAAGCCCATCCATGACCGGGTCACTGTAGGGAACTCCGATTTCCAAAACATCGCAGCCATTCTCAGCCATTGCAACAAGCGCGTCGACTGAGTCCTGAACGGTTGGAAAGCCCGCCGGATAGTATCCAATCAGCGAGCCGCGTCCGGAATCTTTGTTCGCCTGGAGGGTTTCTTCAACCGAAATCATTTGTCTCCAATCAAGCCAAAGTATCTTCCAGCGGTCTCCATGTCCTTGTCACCACGGCCACTTAAGTTCACCAAGATGTTCGCTCCTGCCGGAAGCTTAGACGCCAGGTGCTTTAGGCCTGCCAACGCGTGGGCAGTTTCAATTGCCGGAATGATTCCTTCAGTTTGTGACAGCAGCCGCATCGCTTCCATGGCCTCTTTGTCCGTTACACCATGGTAATTGGCACGGCCGAGATCTTTGAGCCATGAGTGCTCTGGACCAACGCCTGGATAGTCAAGTCCGGCAGAGATCGAGTGCGACTCAAGGGTTTGCCCGTCTTTGTCTTGAAGCATGTAGCTCTTAGCTCCGTGCAAAACCCCTGGCACGCCTTTAGAAAGGGTTGCAGCGTGGAAAGGGGTATCAACACCGTCGCCAGCGGCTTCGAAGCCCCAGAGTTGCACAGCTGCGTCGTCCAGGAAAGCGTGGAAAATTCCAATTGCATTAGACCCACCACCAACACACGCGGCTACAGCATCAGGCAACTTGCCTGTGAGCTCCAGCATCTGCTCACGAGACTCTTTACCGATGATGCTGTGGAAGTCACGAACCAGGGTTGGGAAAGGGTGCGGTCCGGCGACAGTCCCTAGCAAGTAGTGAGTCGTGTCCACGTTTGCTACCCAGTCCCGTAGCGCCTCATTTATAGCGTCCTTGAGGGTCCTGGAGCCGGTTGTCACAGGGACTACCTCAGCCCCCAAAAGCTTCATGCGGGCAACATTCAGCGCCTGGCGTTCGGTGTCGACTTCACCCATGTAAACAACGCAGTCCAATCCGAAGTAGGCGGCTGCAGTGGCACTGGCAACGCCATGTTGGCCAGCGCCTGTTTCGGCAATGATTCTCTTCTTGCCCATTTTCTTGGCTAGCAGAGCCTGTCCCATGACGTTGTTGATCTTGTGACTTCCAGTGTGGTTCAGATCTTCACGCTTCAGGAAAATATGAACATCTCCAACGTGTTCTGCAAACCTTTTCGCCTCGGTGATTATTGAGGGTCTACCTGTGTAGGTTTTGTGCAGTTCATTCAGCTCATTCACAAACTCAGGGTCGTTGCGAACCGAGCTGTAGGTGGATTCGAGCTCATCAAGTGCCGCAATCAACGGCTCTGGAACAAATCTGCCTCCGTATTCGCCAAAATACGGGCCGTGTACCTCAGATAGCTTTTCGGTCATCGTTCAATCCTATTTCGCTCGTATGAACTCTGGAATCAATGTTGAAGGATCCCCTTGCACCAGCGCCTGTCCAACCAACACTGCATTCGCACCCGCGTTTCGGTAGCGGATAACATCCTCGACGGTCTTTACGGACGACTCTGCAATTTTCACCGCCGAATCCGGAAGCAAGTGGGCCATGGATTCGAAAAGGCTCAGGTCGGTCTCGAAGGTCTCGAGATTACGGGTGTTAATGCCAATTAGGTTTGCCCCACAACCAGCCGCAATCCGAATCTCCTCAGTGGTGTGGGTCTCGGTTAGAACATCTAGGTCGATAGAGTGCGCAAAATCTTGCAACCGAACAAACTCCTGCTCGGTGAGCCAACTCAGAATAAGGAGCGCAAAGGATGCACCATTCGCCCTAGCCTCTAGAAGCTGGTACTCGCGAGAGATGAAATCCTTACGAAGGGTCGGGATCTGAACCTGATCGCTGGCTTGCTGAAGATCCAGGAGACTACCCCGGAAACCAGTTCGCTCAGTTAGAACAGAGATTGCGGATGCTCCCGCTGCTTCGTAAGTTGCTGCGAGACTCCGGACGTCGTCAATTTTGGCGAGCTCGCCCATAGAGGGGCTGGCTCTTTTGATTTCCGCAATCACGCGAATGTTCTCGGCAGGTTCGAGAGCCTTTGCTGCGGAAACAGGTTTTGGGAGCTTCGCGATAATGTTCTCAAGATCCGAGAAGGAAACAGAATTCTGCCTAATGTCTGCGTCGCTACTCGAGGCAGCAAAAAGTGCGTCGAGCACTAGTGAGACTTTGTGTGGGCGCCACCAACGCCGTAGCCGGCTGCTCGAAGGGCTAGCCCGACAACTACTCCTGCTACTGCCAGTCCTGCAGAAAGCCAAACCATCAGAGCGTTGTCTAGGAAGAAGAAGAAAGTTCCAATGGTGAAAGCTGCAATCACAATAATCACAGTTGTCCACGCAGCTACTGAGTTGCCGTGACCTGGTTCCGCATTCTGATCTGACATTATGCCCTTCCTGACTTGTCCAATTGTATCAATCAGTTCGACTGCTCATCCCACAAATTCGGCGAATCCTCGGATTCATCTCGAACTCTTGAACCTGCCGGCGAATTCTTCCCTCTTGCGAATAAGCAGAACAACAGCGCCAAGAAGGTGACCGCACTCATGATTTGGTATGCGTAGAAGCCAAATAGCAGCGATGTTTGAACTCCGGCTGCACCCAAGATGCCAGTGCTGGTAGCAATCAGGTTCTCAATTGCGCCCGAATCGCCGAAATTTTCACTAAAGCTAATGATTAGTGCCGCGATTGAAACCAAACTTGCTGCCGCGGGCATCACCAACCGCAGTGAGCGATAGCGCGCCATTACGGTCATAAGCAGAACAATTGCGGGCAGAAGGCCCCAAGAGGCGGAAAGCTCTGTGCCGGCCAGTCTCCCGAGGAATCCGTCATCACTGGAGTGCTGGTCAAAAACGTCAACCCAGTCCAAAAGAACAGTCGTCCACCAAACTGCTGCAGAAATTGTGGCGAGGTTCAGATACCTAGTCATTGGACATCGCATTAGCAGCAGCGATGGCTCGGAGAACCACGGCGGCTTTAGAAAGAGTCTCTTGGTATTCACTTTCAGGAACGGAATCCAGCACGATGCCGGCTCCAGCCTGCACTCTTGCCATACCGTCTCGGATAACTGCTGTCCTGATTGCGATGGCTAGGTCCGCATTTCCCTGAAAGTCAAAATAGCCAACAACACCACCGAATAGGCCTCGATACTGATTTTCGAGGTCATGAATAATTTCGAGCGCCCTCGGCTTTGGGGCACCCGATAGGGTCCCTGCAGGGAAAGTGGCAAGCATTGCACGAACAGCACTTACTCCAGTTGTGAGAGTCCCCTCCACGGTTGAAACCAAGTGCATTACATGTGAGAAACGGTGAATTTGCATAAATTCAGTTACTTCAAGACTGGTAGGAGCACAGATCTTCAAAAGGTCATTTCGCGCTAGATCAACGAGCATCAAATGCTCACTTCGCTCTTTCTCGTCTGCCAGCAGATCTTCTGCAAGCTGATTATCTTGCGTCGCCGAATCTGATCTCGGCCTTGAACCTGCGATTGGGTGGGTAATTACTCGCTTTCCACTTAGTTTAACCAGTGCCTCTGGAGAGCTCCCTACGATGTCAAATTTTCCGTCAGAATCCTGCCAGCGTGTCAAGTACATGTAGGGGCTTGGGTTCATGGCGCGAAGTGCTCTGTAAACCTCAAGAGCATCAGCGGTTACTGCCTGGTCAAACCGCTGTGAAATTACTACCTGGAAGACGTCCCCAACCTTCACGTGCTCCTTGGCGCGTTCGATCCTCTTGAGAAACTCTTCGTGCTCTGTGTTAGAGCTGAAGTCAGCCTCCGGCCAGTTTGGCTCCGAGATCATTGCTGGCGATGGCTCGCGAACCTTTTGCTCCAGGTTAGCCAGGCCCAAAACCGCCCTGTCATAGACCTCACGCAACGGTGAGCCATCGAGGAAGACAACGCTCACCAAAATCAATTCAGATCTCTGGTGGTCCAAAACAACCATTTCAGAGAATTGATTGAATCCATAGAGCGGTATCGAGTAAGCCTGCTCTTTGGCTGCCGGAAGCTTCTCAGTGAGGTTCACGGCTCCCCAGCTCATGAATCCAACCAAGCCAGAACTCAATGGGAAATCAGCAGGACTGGATTTCCAGGCTGTCTGTATCGACTCGAGCGCAGTTACCGGATCTGATGACAGCTCTTCTGATGTTGGAAGTGGGGAGCTATTTCCGACCCAGGTCACCCCGTCTTCGGTGGCAAGCAGTTGCCCTCTGGATTCCGAGCCAATAAACGAATATCTGCCCCAAACACCTTGTTCAGCTGACTCAAGTAAAAATGTGTCGGGACGAGTGTCAGCCAACTTTTGATAGATGCCGATTGGTGTCTCACTGCCGGCAAAGAGTCTTTTGGTTACAGGTATGACGTTGTATTGGGCGGCAAGAACCTCGAATTCCTCAAAAGAAATCATCAGTCCTCCCGAAAACAAGTAGTTGTGCCGCGATGACAAGCCGGACCAGCAGGATTCACTAGGGCAAGTATCGTGTCGCCGTCGCAGTCCAATTCCAAGCTGACAACCTTCAGGACATTTCCGCTTGTGAGACCCTTGTGCCAAATCTCGGACCGAGACCGTGAATAGAAGACCATCTCTCCCAGATCCTCTGTCCTCTCCAGCGATTCGGTGTTGGCGTAGGCAAGCATTAGAACTTCTCGAGTGTTTGCATCCTGAACAACGACCGGGACCAAGCCCGCGGAATCAAATTTCACACCGGAGATGTCAAGCTTGCTCATCGAACCTCAAATCCAGCAGTTTTCAATTTTGACTTTACATCTGCAATGCTCAGTTCGCGGTTGTGAAATACACTCGCAGCCAAAAGCGCATCGGCTCCAGCCTCGGCAGCCTCAACGAAATGATTCAAAGTCCCAGCACCTCCGGATGCAATCACTGGAATGGAACTTATTGATTTGATTTTCTCAATCAATTCGATGTCAAAACCATCCTTGGTGCCATCGGCGTCAATGCTGTTGGCAAGCAGTTCGCCTGCGCCGAGCTCCTGAACTTTTTCAATCCAGGCCATAGCGTCCAGGTCTGTCGTGTTCCGGCCTCCGTGGGTTGTTATGACAAACCCAGAAGGTGCTTCACCGCGCTTGATGTCGAGTGAAACGACCAAGATCTGATTGCCGTGTGTTTGGCTAATTTGACGTAAAAGGTCCGGATTATTCACCCCGGCAGAGCCAACCGATACCTTATCGGCACCGGCTGCAAGCAGAGCGCTGACATCATCAAGCTCTCTGATGCCTCCTCCGACTGTGAGAGGAATAAAAACCTGCTCAGCACACTGGGTGACCATGTCAAGCGTCGTGGATCTATCTTCGGTTGCTGCCGTTACATCCAGAAACGTAAGTTCGTCAGCGCCCTGCTGATAGTAATCCTGAGCTAGTAAGACCGGATCGCCACTGTCTCGCAGGTCTTCGAACTTAACTCCCTTGACGACCCTTCCGGCTGCCACATCGAGGCAGGGAATCACTCGAATTGCCGGCATTAGATTCTCGCGGCGTGAATGGCCGATACCAAAATGGCCCTAGCTCCCACCGCATACAGTTCGTCCATTATTTGGTTTGTCTTATTAGCCAATACCAAGGCCCTAACCGCCACCCAATCTTGATCAGCCAATGGCGAGATAGTTGGCGACTCAATTCCTGGCGTTATTGCGACAGCCTTATCAACCAAGTCCTTGGGGCAGTCGTAATCAATAATCACGTACTGCCTGGCAACCAAGACCCCCTTGAGGCGCATAAGTAGCTTGTTGGCCTCTTGGGCCTTTCCAGGGGCGGCGATCAGTCTTGCGGTGGACTTGATGATCACCGGTCCGAAGATCGATAGTCCCGCCTTGCGCAGCGTATTGCCAGTGGAAACCACGTCGGCAACTGCATCAGCAACCCCGAGCTTCACGGCTGATTCAACGGCCCCATCCAACTTGACCAGTTCGCAATCGATGCCGTGCTGCTTCAAGTAGTTAGCAATCAAGGTTGGATAAGCGGTAGCCAATCTTTTCCCCTGAAGGTCTTGAATATCTGAGAATGAAGACGATTCAGGTGCGGCAAATCGAAATGTTGACCCACCAAAACCTAGGTCGGCTATTTCTTCGGCTTCAGACTCCGAATCCATCAGAAGATCCAGGCCAGTAAGTCCTACATCCAGTGAACCCGAGCCAACATAGGTTGCGATGTCGCGCGGACGTAGGTAAAAAAATTCGATTTCGTTTTCGGTGTCAACCAGGTGCAGTTCTTGGGTGTCGCGACGTGTTTGATAACCGGCCTCTTTCAACATGGAAATCGCTGACTCGGAAAGAATGCCCTTGTTTGGAACAGCTACTCTCAGCATCAGAGCACTTCCTCAACAGCAGAAAGCGGTATTCCGCGCGCTACAAGTAGCAATTGAGCGTAATAAATCAATTGCGATGCTTCGAGAGCAACCTGTTGGTCTGATTCATACTCGGATGCCATCCACAACTCGGCAGCCTCTTCAACTAGCTTCTTTCCGATCGCATGAACGCCAGCATCTAACAGAGTGGTTGTCCCGGAATCAGGAACTGGCTGGGACCGGCGTGATTCAAGCTCGGTAAAGAGTTCGTTGAAGGATTTCATTGCTATAGATTACCGCTTGTGGGCTGCGTTCTCAGCAAGAGTCCTCAGCTTCAGGATCTCCAGGGCACGATCTGGATGGTTGAAAATCGCTGAACCGGCAACGAAGGAGTCTGCTCCGAGCTCTGCCAGCTGGGCAATATTGTTCTCAGTGACTCCCCCGTCGACTTGGAGCGAAACCTTTGCTCCTGAGGAATCAATTAGCGCTCTTGCCTGGGCAATTTTCTCGAGCGTTTCAACCAGCAACGGCTGACCGCCGAATCCCGGTTCCACGGTCATCACAAGCAACATGTCAAAATGCTCAAGCAGGCTTCTAATCTCCGAAACCGATGTCCCTGGTTTTATGGCAATCGCAGGGCGGGCGCCGGCCTGGCGCAGTTTGCTCGCAAGCACCAGCGGCTCGGATACGGCCTCTAGATGAAAGGTCACTGATGCCGCCCCAGCCTCGGCATAGGCAGGCCCCCAGCGATCTGGGTCGGTAATCATTAGGTGGACATCCAAGGGAATCGGGCTGACTTGTGCAAGCCTTGCAACTACTTGCTGCCCAATGGTGAGATTAGGGACAAAATGATTGTCCATGACATCGATGTGAGCCATGTCTGCAGTCTTGATCTCTGATAACTCAGATTCAAGGTTTGCAAAGTCGGCACTGAGGATCGAAGGATTGATTTGCATGATTCTCCCTACTTTTTCCTAAGAAGTGCCATAAACATTGCATCAGTCTCGTGCAGGTGAGTCCACAGCTGAACAGTTTTCCTAGAGGCATTCAATTCCAGGTTAGGAGAAATTTCTTTCAGTGTGGCCGGCAAGTCCTGCAATTGCATGTCTGGATGCCGGTCCAAAGCACCGCGAATCTGCCCGTTTGTTTCGGCAACCACGGGAGAGCAGGTCGCATACATCAGGTAGCCACCGGGTTTCAGTGCCGCAACCGCAGCATCAATCAGCTCAGACTGGAGCTTGGTGAGCTGCGGTAACTGATCGGTGGATTTCCTCCAGCGCGCCTCCGGCTTACGTCTGAGCGAACCCAGACCAGAGCAGGGGGCGTCAAGCAAAATAGCATCGAACTGGGCAATGGGCGCGCTCTGACCTGAAAGGACTTCAACAGTTGTCTTGCCATTTTGTCGTAGGGCCTGTCTTACCAGTTCGGCTCGCTTTGGATTTGGCTCGTAGCAGGTAAGGTCGCCTGGTTTGTCTTCTAGCAGGCTCTCCAGCAAAGCAGCTTTTCCTCCTGGACCTGCACACATGTCTAGCCATTTCCCGCCAGTGTCCGCAACTTTTCCAAGAGCAAGCGCAACCAGTTGAGACCCTTGGTCTTGGACTCGAACACCCGGGATTTCTAGGTATCGATCAAGGTTTCCCTTGGCCAGGAATCCAATGGGTGAAGCCTGTCCCTGCTCAACCTGTAGAGTCTCGAGTTGCTCTCTGGCTGCTTGCGAGAGCGCGGCAAGGTTGACCTGTGGAACCTCATTATTAGCGCTGAGAATTGCCTCTAGGTCCGCTTGCCTGCCATCTAACTCCAAGGCGCTTAGCAGGTTGGAAACAATCCACTGGGGATGCGAATAACTGATTGAAAGCGATTCAAGTCGACCAGAATTTTCAGTCAGCGTTTCAAGTAACGGCTCTAAACCAGACCTCTCGGCATTTCGCAATACCGCGTTTGCTAGGCCTGCGGCGCTTGTTTCATGTCGCTTGACCAGATCTACGGTCTCATTCAAGGCGGCGTGCACTGCGACTCTCATCCTGAACAGCTGGTGCAACCCCATTCTTAGGCAGGTTCTCAAAAGCGGCGACAGAGTCTTGCCCGGCGTGAAGTGGTCAATGATCGCGTCGTACTGAAGTTGCCAACGAAGCGTTCCATAGCTAAGTTCTTGAATGAAGCCCCTGTCGGCGTCCTCGACATGGTTCTTCTCTAAGACTTTTGGTAGCAACAGGTTCACATAGCTGTCCGAATTTTGAACTCTTAGCAGCAGATCTAAAGCCACCTGTCTTGCGTTACTCAAATCTTGCCTCGCCTCTCAAGCCATTCCACCACTGGGAACCTGACATTTTTGACTTCCCCGCGGGCTGAACCTCTTTAAGCTCCAACCAGCCTCCCCCGCCGACCTTTAGAACTACTTGCCCGGTTTCCAGTTTTGCCACTTGACCAGTAACAAGGCCCTTGTCCTCAGGCAGTGAAGTCAATCGACTGACACTAATAATTCGAAGCGGCTGGTCTGAATGTGTTACCCAGGCAGTCGGCTCTGGATTGAACGCACGGACCTTCCGTTCTATCTGATCTGCACTTTCGTCTAGGTTCAACTTCGCATCAAGCCTTGAAAACTTTGGCGCATAACTAGCAACCCCAACCTGCGGTGTTTCCTTCAAGGTTGAACTGAGCGAATCTAGCAAGAGCTCTACGCCCACGCTAGTGAATCTATGAAGTGCCTGGTCGGTTGTCTCCCCGGCAAGAAATTCCATGGGCTTTTGTGCAATGAGTGGGCCGGTATCCATCCCCTGGTCAAGCCTAAAAATCGAGATTCCAATACCTGTGTTCTGAATCATGCTGTGCTGAAGGGGTGTGGCGCCCCTGAAGGCCGGGAGCATGGAGTAGTGAATGTTTAGCCAGGGAAATAGAGCCAAGGTAGATTCTGGAAGCAGCGCACCATAGGCAATCACCACTGCAAGCTCAGCACCGCAGCTTGAAAGCTGAAGGTCCTCAGTCGGTCCAATTCTGGAGGCCTTCATCACTGGAATGCCTAGCTCGGCTGCTGCGCTTGTGACCGGAGACGGGGTGAGTACCTTTTTTCTCCCTACGACGGCATCCGGCATGGTTACGGCCAACACAACTTCATGTTCCTGCGAGATTCTGCGCAGCGCTACAGCCGCAATCTCAGGTGTGCCGGCAAATACTATTTTCATCGCATTCAACTTACAGTGCTCCCGGATCATCCATGATGACCTTCAGTCCACGACGCTTGTTGTTACCAACAGTTCTGGCGATTGCGCCACCGGCAACAGCCCTAAGTGCTTTCGAAACCGAGACTCCCTGTGAGTAACTGAAACTAATTAGTGCGACATTTGTCTTGGCATCCATTCGGAGTATCGTTGCACCAGCCTTGCGAGCCTCGGAGACGGCTGTTTCAAGAACCTTTGGTTCAGCTTCAAGGGTGCAGATTCGTTTTGCGGGCGGTAATCCTGTCTCCTTGGCTTCGCTCAGCCAGGTGCTGGCAAGGGCTGTGAATTTCCGAAGGGCAATGGCGTTGCCCAGCTTGCTGGGAACTCCGGCCAGGACCGCTCGTCCATCCGGTGCCAAGAGCTCTACCGTCTCCATCCAGTCTCGAATTGCCAGCGGCTGAGCATTCAGTGTCTGCCTGGCCAGCCAAATGTCGCAATCCAGAATTAGAACAGCTGCATAGCCCCCAGGCAGTCGCGGTGCTGAGCCAGGTGTTGCCACGACTATTTGGTTCTTTTGTTTTAGCCCAGTTGGTTTCTTGGTGCCCGTTGCCTCGGTTATCAGCACGTTAGGAAACGCCCTGCCTAATTCCGAGACTTGTCTACTTGACCCAGTCCTGCCCTTCTTTACTGCCCGTGATTGGCAATTTGAACAAGAAATGTGCGCTTTGGAGCAGACTCTGCATTCGGTTCTCTCGGCCGTAGGTTGCCAAAAATAGCCACCACATGAACAGGTAAGTTTCTGACCGCATCCCCCACAGAAATTCGCCGCAGAGTCGCCCTTTCGAGGCAATAGAACCAAGACCGGTCCATTCTCAAGGCTCTCTCTGACAAGCTGAAAACCAGCCTGGTCCATCCTTAGACCTGGTTCTGTGTATGAAATTTTCGGTGAAGGTAAGTCAATCTTGTGATCGCTCATATATCCCAGCTCGACCAAACGTTGAATCTCAATGGACCTGTAGGGGGCTGTGCAAACTAGCTTTATGTTCTCTCCGGCGCGCATCAGGGCAAGCTCGCGAAGATTCGTATACGGCGAGCCCTGCTCTCGGTAAGAATCGTCAAGATCATCATGCAAACCAATGAACTGAAGGTTTTGAACCGGTGAGTAAATTGCGGATCTTGTGCCTAAGACAATCGCGGCTGGACTGCTTGCAGCCTGGTGAGTCAACTGGAATCGCACTGACTTTTTCTGCCCGGGTTTCAAGACAATGCACATGTCTATCAAGCCAAGTTGTTCAAATAGTGTTGTCAGCACATCGAGATCTGAACGCTCTGGAACTATAAGAATAGAAGAGCCACCTGCTGCAAAAGTGGCGACGGCTTCTGCTGCAAGAAGCATCGCCCAATCTGGCACGAGTCGCGATTTGAAATCTAACTGCCGTCCAGAACTGAGAACTGCGGATCTCATTCCAAGTGTAGGGACAACCGGAACGCTGAGGTCAATCTGCGGCTTACCCTCACGAATCGGATCGAGTTTCTCAACAGTTTTCATATGATCCGGAATCGACTGCGACAATATTTCACCGAGGGCAACACACTGTCTATCTGCAACCTGCCTTGCAAAGGCGAGAGTCTCGGCCCTCAGTAGTGGGTCTATGTCTTCGATCTCAAGCAGCTCGTTTTTTGCAAACTCGCTGACTTCCATAAGGTCAACCACAAATCCAGTGAGCGGTTTCTTGGATCTACCGAAGTTGAACTTTATTGATTGCCCCACCAGAATCTCGTCCTGAAGACGCTCTGGAATGACAAAGTCGAATGCCCTGTCCAGCTGAATAAGTGGTGACTTTGCAACGACCGAAGCAAAGCGAGGCATCTAACTACCTGCTGCGTCCTTCAACGCATCGACTCTATCTAGTCGCTCCCAAGTGAAGTCGGATAGGTTTCGACCAAAGTGACCGTAACTTGCTGTTTGTGCGTAAATCGGGCGGCGAAGGTTTAGTTCGGAAATAATGGCAGCTGGTCGCAAGTCAAAGACCTGTCTAATGGCTTTTTCAATAGCCTCCTGGTCCACGGTTTCGGTCCCAAATGTTTCAACATACATTGCCACTGGATTCGCAACTCCAATGGCGTAAGCAACTTGTATCTCCGCTTTGCTGGCAAGCCCGGCGGCCACCAAGTTTTTAGCAACCCAGCGCATGGCGTAGGCAGCGGAACGATCAACCTTTGAGGGGTCCTTGCCGCTGAACGCACCGCCTCCATGCCGAGCCATTCCGCCATAGGTGTCAACGATTATTTTTCGTCCAGTAAGGCCGGCATCCCCCTGAGGGCCACCAATTACGAACTTCCCAGAGGGGTTTGAAATAAAGCGCGTCGTCTCAGTATCCAGGTTTGAACCTGCGAGCACTGGCTTTACAACTCGATCCCAAACTATTGTTGCGAGCTCATCCTGTGAGATGTCGGGATGGTGTTGAGTTGAAACAACAACGGTGTTGACTGAGGTGGGCCGATTGTCCTCGTAGTCAATAGAAACCTGAGCCTTGCCGTCCGGCCTCAAAGCCGATGAACCCATCTCCCGGCGCACGTCCGACAGTGTTTGTGTCAGCTGGTGGGCAAGCGAAATGGGCGTAGGCATAAAACTCGGTGTCTCATCTGTGGCAAACCCGAACATCATTCCCTGATCCCCAGCACCCAGGTCAATTTCACCATCGGCGAATCTTGTCTCTAGTGAATTATTTACTCCAGCTGCGATGTCGGAAGATTGTTGACCGATAGAAACTGAGACTCCACAGGATGCACCATCGAAGCCAATTGCTGAGGAGTTGTAGCCAATGTCGAGCAATTTCTGCCGAACCAGTTGCGGAATCTCGACATATCCAGTGGTGTCAACTTCACCCGCTACATGAACCAGCCCAGTGGTTACCAGGGTTTCTACAGCTACCCGTGCGTTCGGGTCCTGTTCAAGGATGGCATCAAGAATGGTGTCCGAAATCTGATCACAAATTTTATCGGGGTGCCCCTCAGTAACAGACTCTGAGGTAAATGTGCGTGGGGTCATGCTTCTAATTCTAGTTAGCGCGTCGACATCAACCTAAAAAACTCGAGAACTAACGCCTTCGAAACCTCTGCTTTGCTGCCTGCTACAGCCTTCTGAGTTTCACTGGTGACAACCAGCACTTCTGTTGTGTCGCTTCCAAGCGCATCGACACTGTTCCCGACTACGGCCTGGACTCCCTTGGACCAAAGTTTTTCGGTTGCCCTCTCTGCCACCGAGTCGCCTGCAGCACTGAGCGAAAAGGCCACCGTGAACGTGTCCGGGTGGCTGGCTGCATATCCGGCAATCAGGTCTTTAGTTGGTGTCAGTGAAATCTGCCCGGCCTCTGATCTTGAGAGCTTCCCCTTGAAAGGTCTGTCCACCTTGAAATCAGAAACGGCTGCAGCCATGATCAATAAATCGCATCTGAGGTCCATTGCAAGTTCTAGGTCCTGAACACTTGAAACCGAAATCAGCTCAACTCCAGCTGGCGCGGCAGCCTCTAGGTTGGCTCCAATTAGTTTGACATTGGCACCGAGGTCACGAGCCGCCTTAGCAAGCTCGATACCCATGCGCCCCGATGATGCATTACCTATGTAGCGAACCTCATCTATTGGCTCCCTGGTGCCTCCGGCGGTGACTACAACCTCCAGGCCAGCAAGAGGGCGGCCTGAGAGGACAAACTCAACAATGTCCCCGACCTCTGGGAGGCGACCAGGTCCCGAGTCTTCACCGGTTAGTCTTCCGGAAGCCGGCTCCATGACTTTGATTCCACGACTAGCTAGCTTGGACACATTCTCGACCGTGGCGGGATTGAGCCACATCTCAGTGTGCATGGCAGGAATAACGTAAACCGGCGCGGTACTGGCGAGGATCGCATTCAGAAGCAGATCGTTTGCAATTCCGCCTGAAAGTTTTGCTAAAAAGTTCGCTGTTGCGGGAGCCACAACAATCAGGTCAGCATTCTGTCCGAGTTCTACGTGCCTAACGGAGGCGACGTCACTGTAGAGGTCGGTGTCAATGGAGTGCCCCGAAAGAGCCTCGAGCGTCACCTTGCCGACAAAACGCAGTGCGTTTTCCGTGGGCAAGGTGGTTACTTGATGACCAGCTTCGGTAAATGCTCGAATCAGGTTCGCAGCTTTATAGGCGGCGATTCCACCGGTTATTCCAAGCAGAATGCGCAAGTGAAACTACTTATTTGGGGTCATTACTAGCTTGCCCTCGTGAATTTCATGCAGAGCAATGCTTAGTGGCTTGTCGTCAATCGATGAGTCAACCAGCGGACCAACGTAGTTGAAAAGGCTTCCTTCATGCAAAGCGCTGTAGTACTCATTGATCTGACGAGCACGCTTTGAAGCAAAGATAACCAATTGGTAATTGGAGTCAACTTTCTCAAGTAGCTCGTCAATCGGTGGTGAAACAATGCCGGTTAGCTGTCCTTGGTTGTCGCTCATCGTAATTCCTCTGCTTCGTTAATAATTTCAACAATTTTTTTGCCAGCTGCGGCCAGGTCATCGTTAATTACCTGAAAATCAAACTCGGCCGAAGCCATAAGTTCCGCTCGAGCAGTCTCCAGTCTAGTTTGAATTTGTGATTCTGTCTCGGTTGCTCTTTTTCGTAACCTGGTCTCCAGCTCCTCCCAACTTGGGGGCTGTATAAAAATCTTGATCGCTGCTGGAATTCTCTCCGAGATTTGCCGCGAACCTTGGATGTCAATTTCCAGCAGCAGGTGCTGATCATTTGCCTCTGCCCTTGTCAGTTCGTTTAGCGGTGTGCCGTAATAGTTGTCCCCGTGAACAACAGCCCACTCAAGTAGTTGATTATCGGCAATAAGCTCTTCGAACCCAGCTCTGTCCAAGAACCAATAATCCTTGCCATCTGTCTCACCAGGTCGCGGCGATCTCGTGGTTGCAGAAACAGAAAGAGTAAAGCGCTTGTCGTTTTCAAGCAGCCAGCGAACCAAAGTTCCTTTACCTACCCCGGCTGGTCCAGCAATAACTATCAGGCTCATAATTCCAACTTAGCCTTATCAATCAACTTGGCTATCGACGCAGGTCCGGACATGGTCAAGGCCCTAGACATGTTCGGAATCACCCTGTGACTACTCGCTCCAAATCGACTATTGAGTTCAGAGAGCCCAATGCCCTGTGCTCCAAATCCTGGCGCGAGAATCGGAACCCCAACATCAGTGCTGCGAATGTCAGCTATGCCAAATTGCTCCAGATCCTGGGTGGCACCAATCACAACGCCACAATCTCCGGCTCCAATTTGCTTTGCCATTTCGAGAACGATTCTTGAAACTAACTTTGAGTCTTTGCTGGCGGTCTGCAGTTCAGGGGCTTCCGGATTGCTAGTTGCTGCTAACAAGAAAAGCCCCCCGCCAACATCTCGCGCATAATCCAAAATCGTTTCCATAGAACTTGGCCCCATATATGGGCTTACTGTTAGCGCATCGACCCTTAACGGCGAGTCGTCACCAAACCATGCTTGGGCATAACCGAGCATGGTGGATCCAATATCGCCGCGCTTGGCATCACCGATAACCACCAGGCCCAAATCTCGAGCTGCTTGCAACACTTCCTCAAGCGCTAAGAAGCCACTGGATCCAAAGCGTTCAAAGAATGCCACCTGCGGCTTTATGATTCCCAGCCTGCCCTCAGCAGCCTCAATGCATCGAAGTGCAAACTCACGAGCACCGCTGGCGCTATCTGGTAGATCCCAGTTATGTAGCTCTGTTTCGCTCGGATCGATTCCCAAGCA